>PVKA01001943.1:0-121947 GCA_004027165.1 Ctenomys sociabilis | reverse complement strand
CCATTGAGGATGGTTATCATTTGTAATGAGCCACTTCTTATCTCTCGGAGTACTCCAGACTGCCCTAGGAAATGATGCTGTGGCAGTATCCTTTGTAAACTCTTTGTTCATGGCTTGGAAAAGTTACTTGCTTTTCTAGAATTGTACTTTTTTAGTTCATTCTTTTGTTCCCTTCTGGAGAACTAAAATGAGGCTACTGAATCATAGTTTATCTTGTTTTTCAGATGATTTGGTTGAATTAAGTAAAGCCAAATATTCCAGAAATATTGTTAAGAAATTTCTCATGTATGGGTAAGTTGTTTTATTTATGAAATATATTTTGCCTTAGTTTTTTTTTAGCTGTATTCATGTGTTACTTAAACAGTCTGTGGTCTGAGCATAGTGGTAAACATCTGTAATCCCAGCTGAAGCAGGAAGATCACAAGTTTGAGGCCAGCCTGGGCAACTTGGTGAGGCCCTATCTCAGAATAAAAAGAGCTGGGATATAGCTCAGCACCATGTAGCCTAGCATGTGTGAAGCCTTGTCTGCTCCCAGCACATGTACACACAGGCACACAACACACACACACACACACTATAAAGGTTTGTGATCTTGCTGATTGCCTGCCACTTTCGATATTTCTGCAGCCTATCACTATGAAAACAATTACTGAAATTATAGTATTGTCTTTATATTGTTAGGGCCTATTTTTGTATTTATATTTTGAAGTTGGAGAAGGAGAGGGAATAATGAGTAATTTTATTCATATTTCCCTGCCTCCTTGGTTTTTACTATCTTTCTCTTTACTCTCCTTGTTGAGCTAAACAGTTAAATAAGAACTGACGGGGTTAGTTTCTGTGTGCTGTCCCAGCTCGTAATACATCTGAGTTTGTTTAATGCTCAGAGCAACCTCACTCCTGTCTAAATGAACAGTGAAGCACAGCTGGGTTAAAGCTCTTGCTCCAGATCTTTTGATCCAGATTCCAGACCTAGGATGGCTGCCTGGATCCCAGAAAGGTTAGAGATGGAGGTGATGTGATTGTCCTGCTCATTAGCTTTTTCCTTTAGGGGACCACACATGTGCATGTGCATGCACATGCCTACACATGTGCATGAGTTAGTCTTTGAAGAAATAAATTATGATATATTGTCCCCCAGCTTGTTATCATTTATTTTTTCTATGACTTGGAGTTTAGAAGTAAACCACAGATTGCAGAGATAATCAGAAGTTTTAAAGGCCATGTGAGGAAGATGTTGCGGCATGCCGAAGCGTCAGCCATCGTGGAATACGCGTATAATGACAAGGCCATTCTGGAGCAGAGGAACATGCTGACTGAGGAGCTCTATGGGAACACGTTTCAGCTATACAAGGTGGGCACTGCTTGTGCTTGGCAGATCCTGTTGGGCTTGACTTTGTAGGGTTTTTTTTTTTTTTAGTGTGGCTCTATATGTAGTTGACCCTCTGTATCCATGGGTTCCACATCTGAGAAGTCAACCCCAAATTAAAAATACTTGAAAAAAGTTATATTTGTACTCAACATGTGTAGATTTTTTTTCACTCTTTCTAAAAAATAAAATATGATAATATTTACATGCCATGTATATTGTATTAAGTGTTACAAGTAGAGATGGTTTTAAGTTATTCAGGAGTTAGGCTGGGCCTGTAATCGCAGCACTTAAGAGGTTGAAGCAGGAGGATTGCTCCAAATTTGAGGCCAACCTGGATAACAGAAAGAGTTTAGAGCCAGGTTGAGCTACAGAGTGAGATCCTGTTTCAAACCTCCCTCTCCCTTCCAAAAGAAAAAGTATATGGGAGGATATATACAGATTGGGTATGAGTACGCTACTATTTTATGTGAGGGACTTGAGTCTTGTATATATAAGGGGTCTCAGAACCAGTATTCCCTTTGAAGCAGGTTGATTGTACGTTGGCACATGTGCAAAGGAATGTGGGATAATCTGAATCCATAAGTATAAATACAGTAGATCTTGAAGTGAATGTAGTTTCTTTTCTGTGTTCTCAAGAAATAAAAGAGGTTTAATTTTATTTTTTATTTATTTTTTTTTTAAGACTACAGAGCACCCAACTCTGGACAAGGTGTTAGAGGTACAGCCTGAAAAATTGGAGCTTATTATGGATGAAATGAAACAGATTCTAACTCCAATGGCTCAAAAGTGAGAAAGTTTTTTTTTTTCCTTAACACATTTGAAAGAGATACTTGAAAAAAGTTTTATACAACCATTGCCCAGAAAAGATGGCTATTTTTTCCTTAGTATTAATCGGTTCTAAATAAGACTACAAAAATTTTGTTTTGAAATTCTTGGGGCAGAAAGATCTGTTTTTCTGCTAACCTACCCTATAAAAGGATAGCTGGCAGTATGAGGTTTGTAAAGTACACAGTGGAGGCTTGGAAACTTTCTTTAAGTAGCGAAATATTTATTTCCCAAATAACATGTCACATGGAACTTATCTGTGTTCAGTAATTTCACAAATATATACAGATTAGTTTCCTAAATTGCATCTGAGCCTCAGCAGCCTGTGCCAATGGCCATCTTGGCACTGGTTTTGTACCACTGTGGAGTGGTGGGCACTTCTGAACTGGACTGCCACATCTGACACTGGTTCCCATCTGCCCCACATATCCAGGAACTATGTAACATCTCTGTCCTTCTGCACATCTGTGAAATTGATTGTATTACCTACTTGCTAGAATTATGAAGATCATTTCCAGACTCATGCTTTCTCTAAGGGCAGCACTCAGTTCTGCTGTCTATTTGGATGTTTGATTTGAAGTATACATCTTTGTTGCCTACCCAGGAGCCTTTGGTGTATGACCAAAGGTTTTACCCAGGGAATGTGCACCAAGTGGAGATTGTGGCTGTTTGCACTGTTTTGTTTCTACTAAAATTATGAAATGAATGCATTTTGAAGGATGCTAGACAAAAAAAATATAATTAAAAAGTAGGTCTACATGTGGATTTCTAATCATGTCTACAGTGCAGGAGGAAAAATATAAATGTATTTAAGAAGGTAGCACATGTTTTGGTGACTTTGCCTCTGCTGAGCAACTACTAGGAATTTGTACTGGGCATTGTGGGTGACACTAAATCAATATAAGTATTTGGTCTAAACATTTTTTTAAAAATCTTAATTTGCTGAAAGATATAGTCAGAGGACAACTTAGTGAAGCCATTTACTTGTGTGGAGCATTTTAGAATAACCGAGGTTACCTGTGTCTGTGCAGTTCTTTTGGTAGGTCTCATTTGTTTCCCTTTCTTGTCTGTTTTAGGGAAGCTGTGATTAAGCACTCATTAGTCCACAAAGTATTCTTGGACTTTTTTACCTATGCAACCCCAAAACTCAGATCAGTAAGTTTGTGGTTTTGTTTTTAACCTAAGTATAAAGGAAAATCCATGTAAGAAATTCGAAACACTATTGTTGTGTGTATGCAATTGTGAAAATTTTAGAATTGCTTTCTTTATAGTAAATAATGCAATCAACTTTCATTCGAGTCTGCTAATTCCATCTCAGTTTTTTCCAGAAAGCAATAGAATTGACTATAGCTTTATTACTATCATTGAATCTTTATATTTTAATTGTGAAACAGAGACTATCCTCTACCCAATCTAATGTGAAAGTTAACTGACATTATAAGAATATTCAGCATTTCAGTAGTTTTTAAGTTAACCGCTAATACAAGAAGAGAAGAATCATGCTGATGTCACAGGTTACGGGAGGGCACTTAACGTAAAACTAAATGGCCCCTGGAAGCCTGGGTCTTCCGTGATGGATGGAGCAGGAGCAGAGTGAAGGGAAATTGCACTGCCCTTCAAGTCAGTTTGGGGAGACAAATGAGAATTCATTGTCGAATTCCCTGCTTTGTCCTGCATTGGACTATACCAGCATATTATAGTGACCATAGCAGTGTCAGATCTTCTGGATATTTCTGTCTGTTTCCCACAGAATATAGAATCTTACAGTGCTAGATTTCCTGAGGCAGGACTCTGTTCCAGTTGACAGAGTGATTATTGAATATTCAGTGGTATCAAGTATTTATGCTTTTAGTGTTGAATGTATGTTAGCAACAGCAAAAAATCATTTGTAACTCACTATAAATTAATGACATAAATTACCTTTTTATGGCCTTTAGAAGCAGCATTTTCAAAAGAGAAACTTGGAAAAAAAATGTTGGGACTATTACATAAGTAAAATATATACATTACTCTTCAACTGGCCACCTTTCAAGAAATCCATAAATTCAGGAATTTATGGATTTATGCTAAAATCTGTATTCTTGAGAATTATTCTGGAAAAGAAATTGGCACGAACTAAAATGGAGCCCAACAGCTATTAACTGCTGAACCTCATTTTCAACTAGTGTCCTTAGAGTTTGAAAGCAGAAATAAGAAAATTATATACATTGAAAGTGAAGGTGTAAGAGTAAGCTGCTTTGTAAGAAATTAAGTGATTACTTCACAAAAGGGAATTTAAAGGTGAAGGCCTAGCCTTAGTTTTTAAATGTTTCTGTTTCATAAGTGTATTTATGAGAAAAAAGTAATGTGATTTTTGTGGACCAGGGATCAAACTCAGGACCTTGTACTTGCCGGGCAAGCACTTATGCCACAGAGCTATATCCCCGGCCTAATATAATTTTTGAAATAATCCAGTGGTATACCAAAACAGAAGACCTAATTTAGTTAGAATGAGTTTGGGTTTGCTCATCACTGCTGCCTCCTAGATTGCTTTTTCTTGAAAAGTCATTTAGAATGTGTTTTATTACACGTATACTTTCTAACTTTTTAAAAACAGATATAGGTAAAAGTCAGATATAATAGAAATTGCCTGCCAGAAAAATATGCTGCTTTTGGTGGGAAATTGTTTATAGAAAGAAATGTCTACAGAATTAAATTGTTTCTTACCTTTGCTCTTTTCTCTTCATTGCCTGTGTCTGACTTCTGACAGAAAATAAATGCTCCAATTCCCTGACAGCCTTTGTTCCCTAGGAGCTGATCGAAGCCATCCGGGAGGCGGTGGTGTACCTGGCCCACACACATGACGGTGCCCGAGTGGCCATGCACTGCTTGTGGCACGGCACGCCCAAGGTAAGTGCAGCAGCGAGGGCTGTGCCTGTTCTGCAGGCTGGGTCTGTCATTAGAATTTTAGCCCTATTTGGTCTTTGCTGTCCTGTGCACAAACAACATTATCTTCATACAGTTGCATCTCAGGCCTTAGAGCATCACTGTGTTCTTTAGGCCTGTCACCTCTCTGCATATGTCGTAGTAGATGTCCCTGTAGAGTAGAAAGAAGTCCATCAAGCACATAACCCCAGTTTTTACCTACCTTTGCTTTCTGAAGATTTACTGCCTCTTGGGCTCTTTCATGCCTGCCTTGTTGACTGATCCTGTTGAGGGAGGGGAGGAAGGAGAAGTAGTGAGTAGTGTAAGTACTTTGAGGAAAATGGTAAAGGCCCATATCCACACAGAATTTCAATAGAAAGTTTACAGTTTCCTTGATCAGTACCCATCTGCCTTCAAACTCAAGCTGTGTGTGCCTGCCATTTAGTTTGATTCAGTAGATCCACAGTGGATCCTATCCATGTGCCTGGCTCTGCATTTGAAGCAGTTTCAGACGGTGGAACAGGATCTCAGGTCCTACTGTAAAAGGCGGTTGTTAGGATTTAATAGTTCCATGCTGAAAGGCCTCAGGTATCATCACATGCAGGTCTTCGGATTATGGTGCTACAGCTCTAAGAGGACCAAGTGTGTTGGGAGCTTCGTTCTGATTGCAAAATTATTTTTACTAATGAAAAGTATTGATGATGATTAAAACTTTCATATATATTTTTTAAACCGAGATAGCTTTCATTTATAAAAGTTCATTGAGGCAAATTTTTCTTTTTTCAGTAAATTTATAAAGAGAATAAAAGGTCAAAATGATGCAGAATTTCAAAACAAGATAGGAAATTAACAGTGGTTATTGCATATTGTTATCTTCAAAGTAGTTGATCAACTTATCAGATATAGGCATGGAAAATTGATCAAACAATATAAACACTTAAGTGTTCCTTTTAGTGAACTAACAGAAATGGGGAGTACAGTTGTCTTAGCTAGCTAAGTTGTATGTGTGCGTGTGTGTGTTTGTGTATGTGTTTTATTCCCCCTTTTCCCTTCTATCCCTTCTTTTGAGAAATTTTTTTTCTTTCACAATCTGTATTGCACTGTTTGAATCTTTGCTCTTTCCTTGTTAAGGACAGAAAAGTAATTGTGAAAACCATGAAGACATATGTCGAGAAAGTGGCTAATGTAAGTAGAGTAGAGTAATTTTCTTTCATTATTTGTAATAGTAACTAGAATTCATGTCTGTTACAGAAAATTTAAAAACCAATATGGAAAAAATAAATTATTGCAGGTTTTTAATGCATATACTTTTTGTATAATTATTTATATAAAATATGGTGCATACAACATGTATTTTTTTCTCTCAGCCTCTCTTTTCCTTTCATTTTATTTTTTTATTTCTTGCCTGGGTAGGAATCAAACCCAGGAGGCAACACTGTGCCATTGAACTGTATCCCCATCCCTGGGTGTGTTCTCTCCCCTCTCTGTCTCTTTCTCTCTCCTTTTCTCCCCCTCCCTCTCCCCCTCTCCCTCTCTTCTCCTCTGCTCATCCCTCTCCCCCTTTTCGTTTCTCTCCTGCTCAATTTGAAGTTACGTTTTGTGCTGTTTTTCCAGAAAGTTGATATTTTTGAAGACCTGTTACTTAATAGCTTCTTTTTTTGAATTTGTCTAATGTTTAGTCATGAGAATTAATGCCCTGGTTGAGAGAATATGTTAGATTCTAGGTAAATAGTACTAAATTGCAGTTTAGAAACTGAGTACTAGTTTTTCTTCCAAGAATAAAACAAATTCATATCTTTTTCTCTTAAGATGAATTTGCAATGTGGTCGTCCAGGAATTAAAATTTCTGGACCAAACAATATATTTACTTTATTATATTTTTATAAATGTTATTAATCCTTCTCCTGAGAAGCTGGACCATTTGACGTTCTCAGCAAAATGAAAGTGTGCTCGCTAGTGCCCAAACCGTGATACTCATATCATCACATTTTTGCAGTTGTTTGTAGGATAAGTGGAAAATGTTAATTTATTTTCCTAATTATGTGTTATTGTCCTTAATTATTTCACTTAAAGTCATTGGCTCTCATTTCTGTGATCTGACTCTTCATATTTTCCCCACCTTTAATTGATAACTACATAAGTTCAGGCCTTTTTCATTTTATATTTGTAACTGTACCGTTAGTAATATCCTCATTGTTTACAATTAAAATTTTATTACCAATCATATTTGTTTGACCTGACTCAAATGAGTATGGGCTGTTATCAAAAATCCAAGAATCCTAATTTAAAAAAAAACTACATAGTCCTCCACCTAGGATACTAAGAAGAATATGCTGCAGGCTCTGAAAGTAGTTTTTCATTTTCTTCTTTACTTTTTCCCTTAACATAAAATTGTAAATTATTTAAGCTGTTGGAGCAATATCCACCTCACAGAAATAATTGTATTATTTCAAGAAATGAGGTTTGTTTTTTTTTTTGTCTTTCAGACAGGGTCTCACTATGTAGTTCAGGCTGGCCTTAAGCTCACTTTGTAGCTCAGGCTGGTCTCGAACTCACAACAATCCTCCTGCCTCAGCCTCCCGAGTGCTGGGATTACAGGCCTGTGCCACCACACCCGGCTTTTTTTTTTTTTTTTTTTTTTTTAAGAAGTGAGTATTGTGAAGTCACTGTGTGTGTGTGTGTAAGTGCTTCTGCACTTTTTTTAAAACAGTGATATTTATCCTATTCTCACATTCATTATGTAATTTGTACTCTTCTGGTTTGCCTGTTTACTTTTAATTATATAGGGTCACTAAGGAAATTGAATAAGATACAATAAATTCATTTAAACAGTATACAATAAAAACTAATGTATAACTGTTTAACCCACAGACAGCTACTACATTAGTGTTTTGCCTTCCAGAATTTCTGTGTACATATATTATGAACATTGTTTGTGTGCATAACTATGTCTTAAGTTTATGTGCTTTTGTGTGTGTGATTTCAATATTCCTTCTTTGTACATGTAGTTCTCCCTTACTCTCACCACTTGAATGTTCTTAAGTTTGATTTTCAGTAGCTGTTCATTAACAGAATACTTCAACAGGTATTAATTTCTATTAGTCTTGGGTATTTAATAATGAAGAATGTGTTTTCCTGGTTCTTTTTCATTTTAAATCAGTCTTATCTCTAGAATATGATTAACTTGGTCCTAATAAGAAAGCAAGGTCTACTGAGTAGCCTTTATTCATCTTGTTTGCATTGTGCTGGACACTTGTCAGTGTGTAGATCCCTTTTTTTGTTTTTGTTTTGTGGCTCTGTGGTTGGGATAAGAGAAAAGTAGATACTTTTTTTGATCTTTACTGGTTTGTCATTTTTATAGGGCCAATACTCTCATTTGGTTTTGCTGGCAGCATTTGATTGTATTGATGATACTAAGCTTGTGAAGCAGATAATCATATCAGTAAGTAACTCCGACAAAGGGGGATTTAAGTTAATTAGTTCACTAGTTGGGGGTGTCTAGTTTGATTTGCTTTTATAAACATTTGCCTGTGCTTTCTAGCTGTATTTTCTGTTACCTTTTAGTTATCTCAGGTAAGTCATATTTGGGAGGTTCTTTATTCTTGTGAAATCAAATTTGTAACTTAATATTAAGGTTTTAAATTTAAAAACTGGTGAAATAGATATTATACGCTTTTATAGTGGATCACCAGTATATTTGTTAGACAGTTTGAGATAAGTAAAAAACAAGCAAAGCCATGTTTAGAGTTGACCAGAAATCAGTTTGTGTAGTATGGTAATCATGAAAGCTTTTGAGAGTCACATTAAAAGTTACTACTCAAGTTAAGCACTTCCTTTTTACATTTCAGCAGTGTAGACTAGTGATCTAGTGTAATGCCATGGCTGAGTACAGGTCATTTATCTTTAACATGACTTTCAGAGAAAACTGAACTGTCCTCTTGAAAAAAATTACACCAAATATTTCTCTCATTGTTCCTTTTCTGATTTTTTTTTCCCTCTTGTGGTCCTCTCTTTTCTTCCCTTCTTTTTGGTGTACAAATGGTGTTGAGTATGTGGTAGAGATTGTAAGAGTGGGGTAAGAAATTACAACACTGATAGCATTGACCGAACTTTGAAATGTTTTGCAAACTACATCATTTATGTGTAGATACAGTCATTCATCTGAAAAATTAACCAATGTTTGTGCTAGGTATCTATGAATGGGGGCCCTTGGAGATGTTCAGTTGACCAGTGGGTTGGTGGAGAAAAAAGTGCATCAGCTTGTGGAAGGAAATATCTGTGTTTTTCAGATGTGAATTTCTCATGCCCTTGCTGTCATTTTCAACTTTGTTTTTGATTATTTTAAGAGGCCATGACTTCCCTTTGGGTAGGATTGTGGGAAGAAACAAGTTGGCAAGACTTAGGTGTCACAGACTTTGTGACTTTATTACTCTTTTGACTCTGATCAGTAGTGATCATTTTTTATTCATGTGACAGATGTGAAGCCGTAGAATTGGCTAATAAATAAAGTTGATTCACAAAAATGGAAATGGGTTGGGCTATTGAAAGCTTGCTTTTGTTTAATATTTTCATGACAAATGTAATTTGCATAACTTTCAAAGGAATTTCAAGAGAAACCAAACTTTCACTATTTGCCAAAATTGTCTGTTAAATTAAGCTCCAGAAATTTATCCTACTTAAAGCTGCTGTAGAGAGAGTTTTATTTAATTCCTGTGCTTATCAATTGAACTCCCACATTTTTTTAGCCAGCTATCTTAATGACTGAGGAAGGCAGCTTTCCCTGAACAGCCTGCTTCCATGGTCTCTATAGCCTCCAACTGACAAATGCTCAAGGGGTTCTACTTGCCATTAAACTATGTAGCTAGTGATAAAGTCTGGAATGTTAATTGCTCTTGCATTTTTCCCACCCATCCGCCACAAAACCTGGTGTTGCCTGTAGTACTTTTAAAAAGTAACCAAGACTTAGTGTCATTAACACTCTACGCAGCAAACCTAGTCAGCCCTAAACATCAGATTAAAATCACACCTCAGTCAGCTGAGCCTTCAGCCTTTCAAAATGTATACAAATTGCTTCTCACCTACTTTAGTTTCTAAAGTAAACTTACTCATAAAGCTTGATGCAGTTTACCCTGAAGTCCTTGGTGTGATGCAGCAGGTTCAATAGCAGTGTTCCTTGGGAAAGTGAGAAGTACATTTACTTGCTGTCCCAGGGTAGATGGAGTAATGATGCATATTTTAAAGTGTATCTTTAAAATGCATGTAACACTCAGCTTTCCACTGTCTGGCATAAAGAAGTAAAATCTGAAAAATAAAATTTAAGCTTTTAATGTATCTACCCCTGATCTTCTAACCCCTGCCTACTGTAATGAATTTGGTATTAATTTCTTGTTAGTGTGCCCTTATCCAGTCACTACATGTAGTGTTTGTATATGTATATACACATACATATTCATATTTAAAAATTGTACATAAGTGATATCTGTATGCTTCTTCAGCTTGCTGTTTTCATTTGACCCAATGAGATTCATTATCAGAGGTCAGCAAAAAGCTGAGCATAGTGGCACACACCTGTAATCCTAGCCCTTGGGAGGCTAAGGCAGGAAGCATCCTTGTAAATTGAAGATCAGCATGGGCCACTAAGTGAGCTCAAGGCCAGTCTGAACTGCATAGGGAAACCCTGCCTGAAAAAGACAAGAAAGGAAGGAAGGAAGAGGGAGGCAGGAAGGGAAAAAACATCAGAGATCAGCAAGCTTTTAAAAAAAAAAAAAAATGATTGATTGATTGATTGATTTGATGTAGGGTCTCACTACGCAAGGCAGACTCAGTGATCCTCTTTGCCTCAGCCTCCCTAGCGCTGGGATTACAGGTGTGTGCCACCATGCCTGGTTTCTAAGGCCGGCACAGGCCACCCAGGGTTCCAGGGCTAGCACAATATACAGTACCAGGGATTGAACCCTGGTCCTTGTGCTTTTCAGCAGGTGCTTATAGACTGCTGAGTTACTCCCCAGCCCAGCACAAGCTTTTTTGTAAAGAGCCAGATAATTAAGTTTTGTAGGCCATTAATGCTCTCTATAATTCATAATCCTATTCTTTCGTTTCTGCTTTTTAGCACTTTAAAATGTTTTATTCTTTGTTTGCAGGATGTACAGAAGTAGAGCATAGGATGATTTGGCCTGTGAAGTATAAGTCTCCCACCTTGGTCCTAAGTTATTTATTTTTCAGTACAAAGTATTTACTATATTAACATACTGCAATTAATTTTTCCCTGGCATTTGACTTTTTAATAGTTTTTTTAATTTCTGAGTTATTTTTTCTATTTCAAATAATCCTATGAACAATAATTTGTTTTTTATGCATATATTAAAATTTTTTCTAAGACATTGACTTAACAGGATTGCTTAGTTGCCAGAAATTTTGCGCATGTTTATTGAGAGAGATGTGTCTGTTCCCCCCCTCCTTTTTTTTTGCCCAGGGAATCAAACTTGGGATGTTGCGCTTGGCCAGGCAGACACTGATCCTTTGTCTGTTTTCCTTGTTCACTTCTCTAAAGCTTATTATGTTTGCAGTCTTCGTTTATAAAAATAACCAAGAAAGCTTGGTGTTGTGAAACATTCTCTTTGTAGAGTTACTGGATTTCCTGAAATGTTGGGTTGGAACTATAGCTTGATAATTGCTCCTCTTGTTCTCTGGTAAGAGCAGTCTCCATAGTGTTATTCTCTGATTCCCATCTAGATCCAGGCTACCTTTGCCCTCTCAGGCCCTGCTATCTTTGCCTTCTTTTAAATTCAAGGTTCAATGCAATCTGATACAGATCTTGCAGACTCAGGGATGTCCATTGACCAGGCAGGTAACGGAGTGAGGCTGGCCAGGCAGGATGCATGGGGGTGGACTAGTGGGCACTGCATGGGCCACTGTTCGAGGTGGCCACCACTTGCCTCCAGTCTAGCAGTGTGATGGACCATCCGACTTTTGTTCTTCTAAGTTGAGGTAAAACACACATGATAGCACAACAGTCAGGAAGTATTAAATATACTTACATCATGCAGTCAGTCTCCAGCTCATTTTTTTCTTGCAAAACTGAAACCCTGCCCCCATTAAACTAGACCTGCAAAGTTTTAGAGCGCCGTCAAAAAGTGGGCATTGGGATAAATCATATATTTGAAGAAAGGCACCCCAGGGCCTGGCTGGTGATTTAGCCCACCTCCAACACTTTTCTTGGTATTTATTATTTAAATCTCTGATATTTTTAACTTTCCCTTACCTTTTTTGCCTCTCCTGATGGATTTTAGCTACTTATGGCCAAAGAGGTACATTCCTTTTTGTTACCTGTCATAGATGTTGTATATCACCGGCTCAGTTCTCAGTCACTGGTGTTGCTTTTTGTATTTCTGTGCTCCATAGAAAAGATACAGGTGCTCTAATTCTGCTTCCGGTGTGCATCTTTGATTTTAATGTTACCCTTCGTCTAAAAGAGCGATAGTGAAACAAGAATGCATAAGGGTCTGACAAGAGCTGAATACTAGAAGGTCAGAACAGGTCAAGGAGGGGCCGCCAAATAGCTTAGCGGATTAAAGCGCCTGCAAGCAGGTGCAGGAGCCAGGAGCTTGATCTTGGGCCTGCCATGCTGGCCTCGCTCTGAGGAGCACTGAGATGGCAATTGAAACTAGGCGTGATGGTGCATGCCTATAATCCCAGCTCTTGGGAGGCTGTGAACAGGCAGATCGCTACGAGTCTGATCAAATAGTGAGGCCCTGAACACCCTGTAGGTCCTTCCCTAAAATACAAAAACAACAACAACAAAAGAACAGGCCAAGACTGGAGTTGTAGCTCAGTGGAAGAGTATTGGCTTATTATACTCCAGAGTCTGGGTTTGATTCCCAGTACCTGATAAATAGGACTCTGGGTCGGATCCTCAGCACCCATAAGTAAATAAGCAAGCAAATAAACTTGAAAAAGAAAAAGACCTCAGGAAGAGATCTGTTCTTCCCATGTTTTCCTTCTGCTCACATGCCAGCTTCAGAACATAAGAAATGACAACAAATGGTCCGTGTGTGATTGTTGTTGTTTTTACATGGGCTAAGCCAAGCCAGACTTAAAATTGAGGTCACACTGTTGGTATTCTCTCTCTCGTGAGGTATTCTGTTTTGTATTCTTCCAGTTCTACTTAATCTGTAAGTAGGTATGCCACACCTTGAAAGGTGCGTAGTAAGTGTAGCAGCTTTAGTTGTAGTGTGAATTTTCTGATTGGGTTACAACAGTAGTACATGGTCAAGCAGGTAGATCATTTCCTTTTATAGATAAGGGAATTAACATATAGAGGGATTAAAGCATTTGCCAAAAGCTACACAACTTGACTTTAAAACTCTAGGGACCAAATTTAGCACAAAATCAACTGTGACTTACCTGTATTTTAATTATTTGTGTGCAAAAGGGTTTGTTAATATTCTCCACACAAAAATTTAGAGATCTTTTTTCTCCGTAAAGCTAAAGGGAAATGGATAGTGCCCCATAATATAACACTCATATACTGTTTTCTTTATATTTTTCGAAGATTTATAATTACAGTGGTAGAGGAAAGCTGAGATGACAGATTGATGTAGGAGTTAGATGCCACATTTTTAGATAAGCTTCTTTGAGTTGCATAGAAGTGTTAGTTTGCAAACTTTGCATATTTAAAAAAAACTTCAAGCATGACTTACAAATCAAAAGACCATTCAGTAAACTTGAGGACTGATCCTTCTATACTGTTATGTGTGGATTTTATGCATAAAGACCAAATTTTTATGTTAAAAAACAATTTCTGTCTGAGACATGGTCCAACTTTGTCCTTCCTGTGCCAGCCCTAGGGAACTGCATCACTGGCTCGTTCTTTATTTCCTCTGAACACCAGTAAAAGCATTCTGAATAAAAATAAGTAATAGCTGTTGTTGTTCACTGCATCTTCCTGGCTTTGAAGGTAGTACATTTCCTTTTTTGGAAAGCAAAGGATAATTCTTTTTTTAAATAATTTTATGTGGGGAAGACCATGCAAAATGGTTAGGCTCAGTTAAAATTCTCACCACTTTGAATAAATGAACAGCTTAAATATCAAATTAAAACATCAGTCTTTGAGTTGAAGTTTAAAATTGGTACTTACAGGTATACCAAAGGTATACCAAGGGTCCCCCCATACTGGAGCAACTGAGCACCTCATAGAAAGAAGCATAATGAGCCCATTCTGGGCTGGTAACTCTGAGATTACACAGAAGCTCTCTACCCTTATAAATTCTGCATGCTTTTTGTCCTGTCTTCCTTTATATTGCTGAAATTTTAAGTTCATTTTTCCCTGGGTGGTTAAAAGTGCCTAACTATTTTGTGTTAGATCTTTGTGATCTATCCTGGAAAACTATTTTATGTGGGGATCAGGGTGTGATCCTAAACTTCTTCAAAAGTAGTCAGACATGAGTGGGGATTGGAGTCGTGGAAAGATACAGTCCTGTGAAGATCATTTAACTCCTCTAACCTAATAGATGTATGGCTCTCAGCGGTGTCTGGCTCCTCGTAAGCACCTAACAGGCAATACTACTTAACAGGTAATGATTGCTACATTTAGTATTACCGGAAGTATGTGCATCTACAAACAACTCAGGAGACTTTGGACTTTATGATAAGAAACATGAAGCTGGGCATGGTGGCACACATCTAAAGCAAGAGGATCACCAATTATTAGACCTTGTTTGAAAACTAAATGGGGGTTGGTTCGTTCTAAAAACTGCAAGGGTGGGTGGGGCAGATGTGGGGATGGAAGGGTTGCAGCTACTATAGGTACTGTGGGGTCTTGGATTTTGAAGTGTTGTTGCGTTGTTGTGTTGTGGTTGATAACTGACTTAAGTTTTAGCTTGGTTCCCTACATACAAATTACTTATTTTACCATAATAGCCATTGTAAAAAAAAAAAAAAAGAAGTAAAAGAGCCCCATTGTCATCCCAGAGTTCCTTTCCTTTAGAGGAACTTGTATGCTTTCTTAGAAAGAGATTAGTTTCAGGCAGGGAGCCAAGACTAGTCAGCCCTGCTGCTGATGCGCCGTGCCTCTGCTCAAGGTGCTTATCTCCTCTCTTGCCTCTTCTGTGGACCTGGTGAGTTGATCTGAGCTCTTCCTGTGGTCTCAGTCAGTTCTAAAGAGTTTATGGGCTTAGAAACAAGAATATTTGAATATTTATAAAGTTCAGTGTAAGAAACAGGATGCAGGGGTGCTGTGATGATTTTTCTTTGCGCCTCTCTGACAGTAGCTTTCTGCCTTTGAAAACATCAGCCTATTTGCATAGATCAACTTTTTACTTAAATTCAAACCACTGGAAAGGAGCGTCTTGTTCCTGAGGGTGTTGATTGAGAGTATCCTGCAGAGAGCTGGGGAGGTAGCTCAGTGGTCTATGTGCCTGCCTGAAAATCTCCTACAAGGGTAGTTTATAACTGTTCTGAAGAATCTTTCTGGATTTTCCTTTAACTTTCTGTCCTTTTTTTTTTTTTTTTTACTGCAATAGTTAATTAAATAGCCTTCATTTCCTGTGAATAAGCGCCTTTTATTTAAAAGTTTTCATCGACTTGTTTCATTTAATAGGCTTCCTTAACCTCCCTCATGTCCATCCCAGCAGGAACCTCCCAAGAGCCATGTTCATCTCCAAGGCTGGTGCTATTGCAGCTGCACGTTAGCTGCATCTGCTCAGGGACCCCTGCAAGTGCTGTCCCTAAGAATAGTGCCCTAAGAAAAACTGCCTGTAATGAATGATGATTACTTCTTGACATATTCTTTAGGTCCTTGAACTAGGCTAGTTAATATGAATGGCTTGCTTAGTAATGCTAGTCACAGCAGAAAATTGACTTTGTTCCAAATATAAATCTATCTGTGCTTTAATGAGGCAATTTCAGAATTAACCCCACATTTGCCCCTGTGTACACTGTGGAGTTAAGTATGTAGTATTCATTACCATTCTAGTTCCAACTGTCCTGCAGGAATGTGGATAATGATTCCTTCTTTTGTTTATAATTTTATAGGAAATTATCAGTTCCTTATCTAACATAGTAAAAGACAAGTATGGAAGGAAGGTCTTGCTGTATTTACTGAGCCCCAGAGACCCTGCTCATATAGTACGAGAGATCATTGAAGTTCTGCAAAAAGGAGACGGAAATGCACACAGGTGAAAGCCTCTGATTGTTCATTGTTTTCTTGTTCTTTAATTCCGAGTAGCACCCATTACAGAAATCCACTTGCATATGCATACTGTTTCTTGACATCGCTACAACTTCTCAGAAGATGAATTCTACTTTTTAGGTCTTCAGTTTTGACACATTTTTAAAGTTGTTACATTAAAAAGACAGTACAGGTTTCCTGCCAAAAGACCTCAGAGTGCCTGACATATAAATGGCACTGAGGTTTTGTGATACTGAGATCACTGTTTCCTTCCCAGTTCATTTTACCTTCCTACCTCATTCTCTATTTTCCCACAGCAAGAAAGACACAGAGATCCGCCGTCGTGAGCTCTTAGAATCTATTTCTCCAGCTTTGTTAGACTACCTGCAAAGAAATGCTCAAGAGATGGTGCTTGATAAATCTGCATGTGTACTGGTGTCTGACATCCTGGGATCCGCCACTGGAGACACCCAGCCTGCCATGAATGCCATTGCTAGCCTGGCAGCAGCGGAACTGCACCCTGGGGGCCAGGATGGAAAGGTACTGTGCCGCCTCCTGAAAGGCGGGCAGGAAAGCTGCAAGGGCTTAAAAGCTCCAGCCAACAGATGTCACTATAGGAAGTTTCAACAATAATTACCTCAGCTTATCTCATGCTGGTAGTGCATTTTTGGTTTTGTTTCTGTTTCTTTGTTACTGGGAATGTAACTTAGGACCTCACTTGTACCTGGTGGTTGCTGAATGGCTGAGCTGTCTCCAGCTGATAGTACATTTTAAAATTGTGAATTCAAAATGTCACCCATTGTATCACTTGTTTTTCTCAAAGGTATAGTTATTCAGTGTTAGCTATGGAGTAAAGACAGATTCTCACTGTGGCTTTTTTTTGTCCATCATGGCCTCTGTAACACTTTTCTACAATATTCCATACTTAAATTTTTGTTTTGAATTTGCTATGGATGCTTCTTCCTTCAACCTTTATTGCTGCCTCATTTTTCCATTTCCCGGTGTTGTCTGTAGAAAGCTGTGCTCATGTGACATCCCCAGAAACCTCCATGAAGCCTTCCCAAGTTCCCTTCAAACACATTCTTGCTCATTCTAATCTCTTGCCTCTGTCATTTGAGCCCAGTGTTCTGTTCATGCACTTAGGACTGTGGCCTGCACTGTGCTGCCAGTCATTTGAAAGACACTATTGAGATATGCAAATAATTGCTAGTATTGAAATGAGAGCTATGAAAGACAACTGCAGGCTCTGGGGTTGCATACAAACAGTGTAGTTGAATGAATGAATGTAGTTGAATGTAGCAGCCCAGCAAAGAATGATAGAAAAGTCCAGGCTGAGGGAGCAGTGTGTACAGTAGTTCTGGAAAGGGCAGGACTGGGGCATGTTTGAGAAGACTTGGGGGTTAGAATCAGCGAGCCAAGGAGAAAGGGGCAGATCACACAGGATCCTTGCTCGGTCAGCATGTAGGCTCCCAAGCCCCTACAAGAACATTCTTGTGGGACTCCTCTTATTATCAGAGGCAGTGGCTCCATTTAACACTCAGTTTCACAACAGCCTTTGTTCAATCTCACACTCAACCTTAAGTATTATTCCTCGAATACAGTGCAAGTGTATGAAGTGAGTTACTCAAGTTCTGTGCCTTTCACACGTTAATGAAATACACTTCCTGATCTGAAGGCCTCACAAGATACTCATACTGGAAATGTTGGGCTCTTGTCCTAAGAGCATGGAATCCGTCGGAGAGGCACATGCAGACTGAATGTGACAATACAAGGAAATACCTGGCTTTTGGTTCTGACCCAGACATTAGATTAGTACTGTGGATAGTGGTGAGTGGAGAATGCTGTGGCAGCCTTAGTATGTTACATTGTCTTGTAGTGGCTCGTAGGTGATTAGTAATTATAAGAAAAGCACAGCAGTGTCAGTCGGATTCCACTTCACTGGCTCTGTCTCTCTTCTTCTATCACCTCAGTAGCTTTAACTGTTATGGTTACAACACAACACAGTGCTTTTCACAACCTCGGCCCTTGTCTCTGAGTGAGGCCCAACAAGAGTAGCAAGGGTAGGGTTGGGCTGCACAGCACTGTCTTGGCCTGCTCATCAGGTAGTTTGATAAGATATATTTTAAAATTTAGCATTAAATTTTAATATTTCTGCTCTAGTGTTCTGCCCTGAGGGTTTATTTGTCCCTCAGAACTCAGGTTACCATGGGAAACAGGGCCAGCCTGATTAGAGATACAGTGTGTGGCGGTGCTGATCAACCTGGACCACTGAACCCGCGTCTTGACTTCTGTCAGAGCTGCAGCTTATACAACCCTGTTCATTTTAGCCTGGGGAGTAGTGCAGGTCTCACCGCACTAGAGAAGATGGTTATTCTAAAGGTGCTTCAAGCATTGTGGAGCTACGGTTCTCTGATCTGCTTGCGTGTGGTGATGTAGATTACATTCTGCTTCCAGGCAAGTGGAAATTAACATATTCTTGATTCTTTATAGCTTCATGTTGCAGAACATCCTGCAGGACATCTCGTTTTGAAATGGCTTATAGAGCAAGATGAAAAGATGAAAGAAGATGGAAGAGAAGGTGGGCTGTTCATCTGACCTTTTCTTTGGTCTGAAGTGCATCTTTGTCATTCTTGGCATACCTGAACTTTATACCGGCCATTTAGTTTCCCATGAAGCTCATCAAATGTTTAGAAATTAATGTGAATAAGGCATTAGTCATTAACGATAATGCTTCTCCTAGAATCTCATGTGCAAGTCATTTTTTCTCTTTCCCACCCTCCCTCACTCCTCCTTCACTTCTCTTTCATAATTTTAGCCAAACTAGGTTGATGCCCTGTGATGCCCTTCTGTTCCTAGAGGAAGGTACAGCATTTTGAAAACATGATTTTTATCTCTGGTTTTAAGGAAAGAGTAAGCAAAAGAAAGTTATCCTCATCAGAGAATTCTGGACAGCTGCTTGTTCATCTGGCTCTGCAGGGCATGTGAGCGAAGAGCATGCCTGTCTTGGTACTTCCTGGCTTTTTGTAAGCCTTGCACCTGCTTTGCAGGAATTCAGCTCTAACTAGAAAGTTGCATACCATTCCCTTACTGCCATTTTCTTCCTGAATTCAGACTCCATCTGGTTTTTACACCATAAGGAGAATTCCCCCACTCAGTTAGCATAGTTACAACGGTGAAAAAGTATGACAGCCCTGGGATTTATGTCAAAGCAGGCTACAGTTCAGTGAACACAAGGCAATCAGTGTGGAATGGGCTGTCACCTCTCAGCTTACCTTTGAGGATAGGGACTTGGGGCTCATTTTTCACTGCAAAAAGCAAAAATAAGGTACTATATAATCTTTCTGTCCTTTTTTTTTTTTTGTACTGGAGATTAGAATTCAGGACCTTGTGCTTATTTGCCAGGCAGGGGCTTATTCTGTTGAGCTATCTCCCTGGCCCACCTTTTTCATTATCAAGGAAGTTCACACAAACTTGAGTTGAGGTCAGAGAAGTTAAAAATCCAAGCAGTTGTCAAGTGATTTTTCTCTCAATGGAAGTGTGCACAGAGCCCTAACATTCTTGTGTTTGGGCCTAATGTATATGTGTTTTTCATATGTCTGGCAGTTGTGATTATCTGTTGCTATCTAGGAAGCCACCTCCAAACTTGGGTTTGAAAACAGAGTCAGAGTTTGGTGTGCTTACCTCTACTTTGCTTTTCTGGAGTTGCCTACATACACATACACATACACATAGGACACAAGACATAGTAGTTCCATTAGAAAAACACAAGCAGCTTTACTAGCTGACCTGTCTCTCTAAGCAGGTGCCGTGAAAGGCTGAACATGCACAGGCCTGTAGCTTTAAAGAGTCCTTACTTTTGGGTGTCTTCAAAGAATTGTACAAACCACTGAGATTACATCCTTGCTTTCAGAATACCCTAGCCCTTAGAATTTCTTCTCAGTCCAAGCATGGGCTACACTAGATGGCACAGAGTGTGAGTGATACCAAGGCCTTGGAGTCAGAAGTCCTAAGATGAGTCATACTTTTGACCTGTGGAGATCTAAGCATTGTAGAGAGAAATTGCCATGAAAAAATCTCAAATGCTTGTTCTTCTGTCACTCTGCTCATGTCTTTTTCTGGGTGAGTGTCTGCTAGGAAGGAAGGTTGGTTTCTGCTTAAGTGCTGCTATCAAGCATTTATTAGCATTTATTCTGGAGTAACTGTTAGGTAAAGGTTAAGCCACTAAATACTGCAAACATGACCCAATAAACATTCTTTAAAATTGTGTTTTTCTTGAGAATGTACTAGTAAACATAGCTCAGGGTTTGAGTTAAAATTAAAATGTGCATACTGACACATTATATAAACCAGCACTGGTATTTTCTGTGTTATGGGAGATTGAGTAAGAGGTCTAATTATTAGCTTTTTGAAAAAGATTAAATACTTGATGGAAAATACATGTTCCATGTTATACCTATGATGTCTGATATTTAGACTAATAGTGTGGGTAAACTGAACTGCATATGTTGCAGGGTAATAACAAACTTCTCTTCTGGAGGGTTAACAACCTAAGTTTGCAAATCAAAAATTGGAGAAAAAGAAAGGCTGCAAGGTCAGCCAACATTTTGGCCCTAGCCTTTCAAGGTCAGTGGAGACTCAGGACATAGGAGAATTTGTAATGTAACATCATGTAATTCTATAGTGTCCCAAATTTTCTGATCAAGGAGATTATGGGGCCACAGAGGAATGTGATCAATGATGTATAGTGTGCCTAAGGAGAGTCACATGGAGAGATAACTTTCTCTCAGGCTTCCACAGAGAGCAAATTGGTCAAGCAATGGCCGTGACTCATCCACAGGGCTGACTGACAAGGAATCTACAAAGTGCGGTACAGGGTTACAGGATAATTCCTGAGGGTACCTGACTGACCTTATCTGATACAAAAGTTGCATTTTTTGTTATATAGATCTTGCTTTAACTCGGTCTTAACCATACAGCAGAAAAGTATAAAAATGGAGGTATATAAAGTAAAGTCATATTAATATAATGAGCTGTGAATGGCTCAAATCAACAACTTCTATGGATAACCCACTTCTGTTGTGACCTGCTGATCTGTGTTGGATTATTTTATTTAATATATATATATAATTAGCTATCCATATTTTGAAAATCTATAACATGTATCATTGTATGTTACCCTGTTTATATTATTTTTTCTCTTTGTTTTTGCTTCTATTTTTCATTCTTCAACTTAAAATTCAAATAAATTTTTTTAAAAAAATTAAAATATACTTGTGAGCTTAGGGATGCTTGAAAAGCATAGTGGGAGTTTTGTATGAAAGGTTTACTGAGTTCCAGTGTATTTTACAGGTTGTTTTGCGAAAACCCTCATAGAGCATGTTGGCATGAAGAACCTGAAGTCATGGGCCAGTGTAAATCGGGGTGCTATTATTCTTTCCAGGTATGTATAGAGTATCTTTGTGCATGAGAACTGTCACGCAAAACACACTTCTTCACTCATTCCTGAGTTCTAGCATTTGTTCTCAGTGGCCTGATACTGCTGTCTTCACAGCCTAGACAACTATAACAAAGAAATACCAAATAATAGCTTTTGCAGTTTGTCCTTTTGATTTCTTTTAAAGTGCCATCTTTTGGATGTTCATCACAGAATTATGGCATTTATAAGGTGCTACACAATGATTTAACTATTTATGGGTTTTTTGTGTGTGTGTTTGTATTTAATACAGGGTCTCACTATACAGATCCAACTCCTAATGATTCTCCTGTTTTCAGCCTCCCAAGTGCTGGGATTACAGGGGCATGGCATCATGCCCAGTCTCAGTTGCTGTCTGGGAGGGGCCTTCCCGCCATCCCTGTGCTCTGCCTAAGCAGGCACTTGAGTCCGCTGAGATGGCTGGCTGGTCTTACTTATGGTTTTGACCCAAACATAGTTACCTTTCTGTTGTCATTGTTATACTGGGCCCATGTCCAACTGAGACACATTCTGTCTTGGATCTGCATCCCCATCTGTGTGTGTGTGTGTGTGTGTGTAGGCATGATCTTCAGCCTCCATAAGTGCTGAAATTATAAGCACTGTGTAGGTCGTGTCCCAGTAAAAACTTTGATGGTGCTGTTTTGTTTCTTATGTATTCCGTACAGGGTCTCACCACACAGTTTGGACTTACAGTGATCTTCCTATTTTCAGCCTCCCCAATGCTGGGATTATAGGCATGTGCTGCCACACCCGGTCTCTGCTGACCCAGTGTGCCCAGCATGGCATGCGGTGCCAGAGATTGGACCCCAGTCCTTGCATTTGGCTATGTAGGTGCTTAGCCCGCTGAGCTATCTTGCCAACCTGCTGCTTTTTAAGTCATTGCCTAACAGTGTGAACTTCAAAAGGATTACAGAGTCCTTTGTTACAGTAATTGATATGCTCTTTATTTCTAAGTTAAAATGAACAAAAATTGATGATGTACAAGTTGAGTTCTGTCCTGTGTGTTGCTCTCCCCCCTTAGTTACACAGTGCTCTCACACAGAGGTCACATTCCAGGCATCCCCACAATAAGGGAAAGCCAGCAAAGTAGCATTACATTTATTTTAGTACCTATGTATAATTTAAGGTTTTATGAACCCTTCCCACACTCTGCACACCTTTCCCACACTTTCAGAAACACTACTAATGTTCTTAGCCATTTTCTAAACTCATAAACCTATGTAATTTTAACAACATACGTATATGTACAATACTGCAGAATTCTATGATAAGGTAAAAAATCTGTGATAAATAATTTAGACTAATATTTTTTGAAAACCCACAAACACTGAGTGCAAAAGTCGAACCACAAAATAGCAAGGAACTATTTACTGTGTTGGTAGGTTATAGGTCTTTGACATTTCTGTGCATTTCATGACCAGATGGAACCCTTCAGTTAGCATTCACTTTCTATGATTTGTGTTGATTAGAAGCAGTCGCTATTGACTGCTGTGTTACCAAGGTTTTGGGAAACATACATTAGTATGTTTTTAATTTCTCACCAGATTATACTTGAATTTACTATGCAATTTAAACTATGCTATTATGTTAGTTTACATGTTTCTTAAATATGTAGTTTGAGGGTCCAGCAAGATAGTTTAGTGGCATAAGCCCCTCCCTGTCAAGCACAGGGTCCTGAGTTCAATGCCTGGTTACCAAAGTTAAAATATATAATTTGATCTAGAGCATATAGGCTCACAAACAGTGTCTTTATCTTCCCGGAGATCAGTGTCTCTAAATCAAAATGATACAGATTGTTTTGTTTTTTTATCATTAAAATCAATTTCTTTTCTGGTGGATGTTGAATAGTCAGGATTTCATTAACTAAAATACGAACTCTTGGGATTTTTTTTTTTCTTTTTTTGGTATTTTCGGGAAGAGTCTACAGGGTGTTCAGGGTCTTACTACTAGATCCAGACTCAGTGATCCACGTTTACAGCCTCCCCAGAACTGGGATTATAGTTGTGTGTCACCACGCCCAGTCTCAGTTGCCACCTCAGTGCACCGCAGGGGCTGGGGCTGGGGCAGGGCCGGTACAGCAGGCCTGGGATCGAACCCCTGGCCCCTGCACCTGCCTACAGATACTTTAATCCCCGAGTTATTCCCTTGCTAGGAATTTCTTTACCAGACATTGAAATGTTCTTTCATTATATTCAGTTAACTAGAAATTTCAGTGACGCCATGAATTTTTTTTTTTTTTTTGACACCATGAAATTAATTTATAAAGGTGTTCATCAATCAGAGGTCTTGGCTAGATGTCACAAGTAAGAAAGATATGGGTAATTTTGAAGCAGGTAAGGAACATATGAAATACTTGAGGTTCTAAGTGGAAATGGACTGAGATAAAAACGCAATAATCTTTTTCTTTTAGGTTGCTGAATATTGTGATGAGTTTGATGTAGTTGGTAAAATTACCTACTTTTTTCCCTTTTACTTAAAACTCAGATTTTTGATTTTTTTTTTTTTTTTTTTTGATGTGTGTTTTGCTGTCTTTTTATAGTAACTGAGAAAGCATTTTTTGCTGGAAAGACAAAAGCAGCCTTGGATGCTGGCTAAGATAAAGTCAGTGAGTCTGCTTGAGTGACTCCACCTGCAAGATCATCACCTTTTAGAATGTTTAGAATATACGCTGGCCCTTCTCATTCATTTGGTAAATTAAAAGAAAAAGTAAAAACTATCTGTAGTTACAGGACTTGACTTAAAATTACTGAATCCCTTTATATTGCAAAATCAATGGTATTGTAGATTATCTAGGGTTTTTATGAAATTTAATTTTTGTTAATTTTTTTCTTCTCTTTTTCAGCCTTCTGCAGAGTACTGACCAAGAGGTTGCAAATAAAGTCAAAGCTGGACTGAAAAGCCTGATTCCCACATTGGAAAAAAACAAAAATACCAGCAAAGGAATAGAAACTCTACTTGAAAAACTGACTGCATAGGTGGAAACAGTTAAGAACAACATGGAATCATGTTTCCCATTCTGTTTCCCACTGCAGAAAGGAAGTGTGAGGGGCTACCTCTGTGGTACTTTGGGAGCTCTGCACATGTGTTATACTTTTACCAAGAACCTTTTATATATAAAATTATATGAACTGGCCTAGTTTTTTTAAACCTAGCTATCTCCTAGCTAGTAATTATTACTATTAATAGTAATAATAAAGGATTATTACTATAACAGGTGAAAATGGAGACTGTAATGCGGATTGCTTAGTGTGGTGGGACTGTGTGATTGAAGTATTCTGGTGGATGAACTGAGTACATGTAGACACCTCCCAGGAACAGTAGTCAGAGAAGGCTTCCTGGATGAGGACATGGCAGGACCATCTGGCCAAGGAAGAACTGGGTATGGAAAGAAGGAGCCAAAGGGAGTTTGTGGGAGCATTAAGTGGAAATTGATGGTTTTTAACTGAACCTCAGCAGCCTTTCTAGCTGTTTCATGAGTTGAGTTCTGTGTTAGGTTTACTAAGGTAATTTTTGCTTTAGTAAAAATTGGGAAGTTGTGTGAGTTAGAGGATTGCAGTGGGTAGTATCGCTAAGGTCAGGATCACTGTAAACTGTTCTCCTCTCTGGATTTGGGGTTCCAAGTAAGTGGCTCCTGGGGATGAAACAGTTTTCCTAAATTGGAGCTTTGTAGAGGGGCCTCAGAGTGGCGAACTCAGTGGTAAGGCACACATACATGAGGCTCTGGGTTTTATTTCTAGCACCACAAGAAAAAACATGTATAGGGAGTTTGAGTAAAGTTGTTAGTGTGTAAGAGTTTGCAGGTAGAATATTAGAAGGGTTATAGATTGGGTAAGGGGGGACATGTAGCCATGCTGTTTTTGTTACAGATCCACTGAGTGTTCTTGAGTGACTAGACACGCAGGTCTGCCACCACAGGGACACCTACAGAGAATTGCCTGGGCCTTTTCTGTCCATACTGGGATTCCAAGACTCCTCCCAATAAGCTACTGGGACTCCACCACCTGCTGTCCTGACAGGCTGCACTGGCCTCTTCCCAAAGAGCAGAATGCCTGATATATGCTTGCAACTTTTGATGTGGATTCCTATCGTTATTGCTACCACTGCAGGTCTCAGGTGTGGGGTGGGATTGCTGTGGGGTTAGGATAAAGAGTGGAAAGTACTTCTGTGAAGTGAACTGAAGCAGCCGCTTCCTTTGCCCTGCTTTATCCCTTGTCTCACCCTCTGCAGAACAACTTTGAGTTATTCCCATCTCTAGTGAATTTCTAAGCATGCTATTTTTGTAATTATATTTTTGGTCTACTAGTTGCTGGTATTCTCTTGACTCTTCCAGAAATTCAGATGAAAGTCTTTCGTACCACTGTATCCCTACCTTCTCTTTCCCATAGAACTTTTGTGGTGACTCAAAGAGTTTGTATTACTAGACCTAAGTACTCAGTCAAGTAGTGAGTTGTTGCATTTTCTTTGCCATTTTATGTTGAAAGGAATCAGTAGTTGTATTATATATTTTTATTTAGTTTTCTACATTCTATCTTTAATTTTTTCCAGACTTTGTACCAGTTTTGCTTAAACTCTTCTATAGGCTCCAGTGGCAACTCCCTAACATCTTTTCCCAGCTTTTCAGCCTGACCAGCCTTCCATGTTGTTCATGTGTCTTGTCTGTGTGGTTCAGATCCTTACTGGCATAATTCATTTTTCTCAACTACTTGTCTCAAATGGGATGTAAGTTTGATGAAATTACTCCCCCAGCCATATACCTACCTGTTTACCTTACTTGCCTTTGGCAAGAGTACTTTTGTAATCCTGAGGGTCCTTGTTTTAAGTGATTGATAGGTTTAAGAGCCGAGCCAGTAAGCCATGGAAGAGTGGTGGTGCTGCTGGGAAACTTCTGAGATGCTAGGCACATGGAAGAGTCTCTTCTCAGTTTTCCAGTTTGGGTTTATAAGCAGGACAGCTGGAGCTGTTGCACTATCTTGCAGCTTAGAGAAGGTAGCAAATGTGGAAGGTAGATGAGCGAGGATGGGAAGAATCTATGATGAGCCACACCTACAGCTCTGCCAAGTGTGAGAAAATAGACCCCAAGTTTAGTTTAGGTCATTACTAGCTGAATAGACATGCAGCCAAAAGTATGCCAAATTATCTCAATATAATTTACAGACTTTTGAGCTCCTAGAGATGACATTTGGAAGTCAGCCGTCACTTTCTCCTGGAAACACTAATCCTTGCCCTCTGGGTGACCTGAACTCCTAGATCTTGATCATCATTTTCCTGGATCTTTGTCATCAGTCAGTTGAGGGTTCTTTGAGCTGTTCAGCATCCTTGATGCCAGTCAACACTGCTTGCTAGTCCCTGGTTTCTAGCACTCTTCAGCGCTGACAACTGTCTATAGCTCTTTCTCTTTAAGAAATCACTCTGCCCATATTACTCAGCATAGACATTTGTGATAGATTCATAGGAACTTCCAAGCCCACAGTACCCAAGACAAAAATCATAAGGAGATACATAGGAACTCTGGAGAAAGGGTTTGTTTGAGCAGTCTGTGCTGCATTGTTGGGGAGAGGCATGTGAGAGCACCGAAGAAACCCTGAGCCAGTGTGGTGAGCCTTTTAGAAACCAAGGGCCAAATTGCAACTCTACCCATTCAATGCAAAGTGCTCACACTGCATTTAAACCCGAACATTGAGGTTTTCTTTTAGAAAGAAACAAGTCTTACATTAACATCTTTTGTCCTAGGAGAAAACAACAGATGTGCCATAGGCTTGCCACCCAAATCTACCAGTGCTAGAAAGTATGAAGATGCTTCTATAGCAGGCCTGTGATTGGTCCAAGTTTAGGCCTGTGAGGATCCAAATTTGAGCCTGCCAAGTGGTTCAAGTTGATGTGAACTGAAACCTGATCTGCACAATTCTGTTCAGTTCAAATTAAGCAAAACGGACATCTGGGCCAGGTGTGGGACTGCCTGGTATAGGAGACCCCAGCTGTTTGACAGCTGTATCATCTAAAAAATGATAGGGCTGAAACCAGAAAATCTTCATGGGGGCTGGCTGTGTTAATCACAGCTTATTGGAGCTCATGAGGTATGGAATGTTAATAAGGGACACCCCCACCCCCACCCCCGCAGTGTCAGGAGTGATTTTCCTACTGCTGCCTGACAGAGACTCCAGCATCTGGAGCTGTGAAGGAAGACAACTGGACAACTCAAGCTGCGCCTCTTCACAGAGCAGCCCTGAGAGAGGCCACAAGGAAACCAGAAGTGTGGTTGGAGGGGACCCAATGCTGTCCCACTTCTGGGGAAAGAACCAAAGCATATGAATGGAAATAGGTAGGGTGTGACAGCTGTAGACAAACTGCTTACCAAGGATGTTACAAGAGAGTGCTTCTCTGCCTTTCCTCATTGCTTCTGTAGAAAGCCTGTTGCTGTGATGCTCTAGTGTTCTTTCCCTTTTTTAATGGGTCAACACTTTCAAAAATTTTCCTATGGAAAGAAATGTGAGATAAAATTTTAAAGTTGTTGCAAATCCTAAGGTCTGTTCTTCCCATCCAGATAAATATCTAGTTCAGCTGAAATTCTGATTTAATTTTGCCTCAGAATTTGAAAGCAGTTGTTTATACCGTTTGGGATGCAAAGTTGGCCATGACATTTCCAATGTCCTCATTGTCATTGTTCTCTGTCTTTCTGTGTGGATATTGGACAGGGATGCAGTTCTGTTTAAACGTAGAGTACTTTAAAGTCCCCAGCCTTCCCAGGTTTGGAGACCATGTGCGTTGGTACCGGTCATGCATGTCTCCTTTCCATTCTTCCTGATGGGCACCTTGTGAGCCGTTTTAATGAGAAAAGCCAGCCCTTTCTATCTGGGGAGATATCTATATACTGTTTCTCTGGTTTTTCACACTCTTTCTCCCCTACTTTGTCTTTGTACCTATTCCCTTACTCAGATTTGAAGTGCTGCTTAGAACCTCTGATTCTTTTTTCTCTCTCTCTTTTTTTTTTTCCTTTGGCTTTCTGTTGTACTTGCTCAGTGATGTATGTTCACTGCCAGACTTCCAGTGAAATGTCTTTTCCTTATTTCTTATATACAATACCTCAGGTCTCTGGGGATGTTTTATTTTATTGGAGGTGCTGTATTTTATTGAGGATGTTACATTTATTGAGATGTTGTGTTTTCTGGTTCTGCTTTGCTTTGTGTTTTTTGTTGTCTGTGCTGTTTGTTCTAGTCTCAGTGTCTGAAGCTTGCCTGGAGATATCTTTGACTTGCCTTATATGCTGCAGATGTTTGAAAATGATGAGAAAGACTGTAGGCTCCTCTTGCTGTCCACAGCTTTGTACTGTATGGTGGCAAGGTGTGGCTCCTACTCTTTCACCAGGGTCCTCCAGATGTCCACATGTAGACTCTTTCTCTGCAGCCACTTGGTGTCCTCTGGAGAGCAGCCCACCACCACCCAGCCTTCCTGTGGCTCAGTACTCTGTGTGACTTAATGCACCAGCTTGCTTTCAGTCTGGAGCTATTGGAACAGTGTAGTCCACAGAGTGCACCTCCAGTCTCTGCCCTGGGCTAACCCAGCCTTCCCAGAATGAGGCCCTTCTTGTTGCTGGGACTTCCTGATATCCCTTGTTGGGCACTGCCCTGCTCCTCTGCGTGCACTGGACATTCAGTCCTCTCTGGTCTCTACTGTGTCTTGCTCCATCAGGTGTTTATTGCTGTTCTCACCCATGGGTGATTTCTCTCTTCTCTGAAGAAGAATTCATTGCTAATGAATTTATGTCATTCTTATCCTTTAGTTCTATACTGGTCTTTCTGGAAGGGATAGAGGAAAATGCAACAATGCACCATCTTTAACTGGCTTTATATAATAAAACAATAGCCCTCATTCAGTGAAGGGCTTATTTTTCATGGAAGAGTTTATTGGATTTTGACATGTCCTTACTTTGAAAAATAACTTACTGCAGTTTATAATTTGCATCAACTCCAAACTTTTTCCAGGGATCAAGTGTTGCTCAAAAGGAAAAACTCCATTTTCCTAATGCCTGGCATAATAAACATTTCCATAATAGACTGAGGACATCACTGAACTCAAGATGGCTCTTTCGTAGCAAAGGAGATAACACTTTGGTTTGTATTTTCAATAATGTTTTTAAAAAGTTATGTCTTAATTATCACAGATTGATCTCTTTTAGAGTGAGTCTTGCAAAAATGAAAAGGTATGTATTCAGAATAATGATGAAGAGAAGTGCCAGTGGTTAGCATATGGATTACATTACGCTATCTCTAGACCAAAAGAAATGAACTAAACAAAGCCACTGTGACTTAAACTTTTTTTTTACCTCCGATATTACTTATCCTAAGGAAACAGATACAGTCTCCATCTTTTCTAAATTTGAAATACTACCAAGTACTCCATATTCTTCCAGCATGAAGTTTAAGGTTTTTTAAAACAGTAGCCTTACCTAGGAAATGCAGTGTGCTCTTTGAACTGCCTGTCTCAGAAGTAACCCAGCTAAGTGACTGCCCTGCTTTGTGGAGTGTGCAAAACTGACTGTGGCGTGTTTGGATCGAAAATAGTGCCTTGCAGTGTTCTGATGCCTCTACACCCATTGTTGGCATAGAATGGAGTTGGAGTCTTTCATGAAAATGAAATGGTTCCATTCATTTATGAAAAGATTTTATCCAATTTGTAGGCATGGACTTATGCCCACTGCTGAATGGAAGTGGACAGATAAAACTGCAAAAGAACGTGGGAATGAGAAATTTTGGCCCTTGCTCTTGTGTTTTTAGGGAGCTAATTATATCTGAGGAGGAAATGAATAGCTCTTAGTAGTGCCTGATATGTGATGTCTGCTTGAGGGGGAGGGTTAGGAGCCTGGGGAGGTCATGAGAATTGCCAGACTTTGTGCTCTTGGTGGCTGTAATTAAGCATAGCAGGTAATGTAGGTGTTATTTTAAATGACTTCCAGGGGCTTGAAAACAGACCTTCCTTCTAGAAGGAAATCCTCTTTGTTGAAAACTAACTTCTCTTCATCCATTTTGCAGTAAAGGCATTGACTTTGGTGTTACTTCATTCAACAGTAGACAGTGATGTGAATTTTGAGGATGAGTATAATGGCAGGAGAGTGTTTTTGAGGAAATAGACAAGATGTGGAATTTGGTTTTCTTACCAGTAGTTCATCTATTCTGCACTAGCCCTGTTGTTCAGTGTCTAAGTCTACTTCTAAATTCACATCTGTTGGAGCCCACCCCTCTGGTAATGATAACCCAATAAGACATGTGTTCTTATCTGGGTAACATCTCTAGGAATTGTTTGACATTTCAGAGTCATCTTATTTTGGAAAAAGTGACCTATCATGACATAGGTGTCCTAAATCACAACACCATTTGAGGTATTCCAGAAGCATCAGATCAATCTGCTGTGGGACCCAAACTAGAACACTTAAGAGTTACAGAGGGTTGAGAAACAGCAAAGGGATGATATTCTTTTTCCCTTAGATCCCTAAGCTAAGACTCTGGCCTGGATCTGCATTTCTGGATGTTATTGTAATTCATAATTCCATTCTGAACGTTTCCCTCCACATTTTAGCAGATCTTTCAATGTTCATCTAACAGGACCAGTATTTAATTAGTCAGCTTTTCATCTTGGTGACAAATAATGGGGCTGTTAGTCAAAGTATATTAATTACACTCGGTAGAGTACAGTATTCAAGCCTTTCCTCTTAAATCCTTCAACATCTCTACATCAGCCTGGTTTACTTTTCAGTAATAGCTTTTCACTGCTCAAAAGTTATCTTTGTGCTGGACCTTGTGACAGGCAAGCAGGATTAGGATGAAGTGTTTTCACCAAGATAAAAAGCAGAAAAGTGAGGAACCATGGAGGGAGGTTGTGGTGCACTTGGCTGGGGTCACATTATGTTTGAAGCCTTGCTATAGCTGGGCACGATACACAAGCTCTACTTCAATGCACTCATCTGTCAGATGAAGGTAGTGCACACTGAGCCATGTCTTCATGAGGAGGGAATGGATGTGTTTATATTTGTGACATACCTGGATCTGGGCCTGCAAGACTCCTACTCATGGCCAGTCTCCTGTAGGTGCAGCTAGAGCCCTAGTAGTATTGGAAATAACTGGAAAGGACCCCGGTGACAAGTCTGAAAGTCATGACTTCAAAGTCAAGTAAAAATTGCATCCTTCAGATTTTGTGAATTGAGCATTTCAGTGGACCCCAGCCTCTTTACATCAATTATTCAAAATGAGCCTAGTTTGTTTTCAAACAGGGTCTAGCTGGGTAATGCCTGCTCATCTTGAACCCACTATGTAGCTCCAGATGACCTTGAGTTTGTGGCTGTCCTCTTGCCTCAGCCTCCTGAGTGCTGGGATTATAGGCCTGTGCCTGCACATGGGCCAACTGAATCCTAGTTGTATTTTTAGTTCATGTCTGGGGTGAGTTCTCTGGCCCCTGCTCATTGTTTCTCCTCATACACTAACATAGTGAAAGCACTGGAGCCCAAACAGGCTCATTTTTAAATGCAGGTAACCCTAGTAAGAATTGCTCCTTTAGCTGTTACTGTCATGGCACCTTCCTGTGAAGTCTATCACCTAAAGTAGATGGCAGAAAGGGACATGTAGGACAGTGCTCAAGGAAGGAGCATGGGGTGAGTTGAGGTCACCTACGTGGCTTTATGGTGTAGATATAGCAGTGAAGTAGGGGTTTTATCTTGCATGGTGGCCTTCACCTCCAGAGGTCAGAGCAGGACACAAAGTGAGCCATTCTGTGTAAGGTGCAGCCTCAGGCCCTTTGGGAGCATGTACTCTGCAGTACCTGGGCTCTGCCAGTTCATGACGCAGATGATTTCGGGCTTCAGCCACCTCACCTGTGGAGCAAAGTACCTGCCTAGTGCATGCACTATTTTCTCACTAATAAGTTCCCTGTGGTATGAGAAGCTCAGAGTGCAGCCCAGTGCACAGCCCTGAGTTTGTCTGGAGGAGACCTGGGCTTGCAGCTTGGCCTGGGTTTTAGGCAGAGATGTGGCCGAGTCCCTATGTCCAGGAAGTTCTGGTTTTCCAACTATAAAGGTAAGGACAGTATCTGAAAATCCTCATGTTGGGCTCAGAATCAAGTAAGATTGCATATGTGGAGGTACCTTGGAAAACATGGTGGGTTTTTATGGTTCTCCAGCTATTCCTTGGTGTGCTTTGCTCCCACATCAGAGGGTTGTAGTTTATAGATTTTAGATGAGAACTATGAAAATAAAACCTTTCCTACTGCGCTGGACATAAAATTATCCAGAACCTGGAAGGGAAAGAACTTACCCAATTCAAAGTTGGACTGCGGCACTGTCTGCAGAGGCACCTGGTGGGGGTGGGGAGCTTTGTTTAATGTACTGATTTAAGGAGGACTCAGACTCTGGGACAATGGTAATTTACAAATTTTTTGTGTCCAACAGTTGAGGCAGCCCCAAAGATTATTTTTGTTGTCCGGTACTGACTGGTATTGATTTAACTTTAGTCTTATTCCAGTCATATTTCTTTTGTTGAATGATATGTATGTGTATGTATAATTTCAGTCTGCTGTATCTTCTTTTGAACTAATTTCACCATCCTTTTTCTCATTAATGCATTATGTAAATCTTGGATTCATTATGTATTTGTATGAGAATCATATTTATGTTTTGAAAATAATACTTTTGACATTCCTAGGTTGCTCTTTGTCATTTCTGTATGGTGCTTTCGGGTCTGTTTCAACCTCAGTGCAAGCACACTCACCCAAGAAATGTGTTTATTCCTCCTCAGAGGTAACAGCCAGGTTAATATTCACTTCCGTCAGAGGAGAAGCAAACTTTGCAGTTGCCATTTTGTCAGTGGGAGTCATACTGTGACTGGAATGCTATTCTGTTTCATGCAGATTACATGTTAAGTTTAGACTGTTTTGAAGAAAACTTTTGAGATTTACAATTTTAGCTACTGAATGACATTAAAGCTTGAAATTTTTAAGAATTCCGTAATTACAGAAAGCAAGGGATTGAGGGAAGGATCTCCTCGAAGATCTTCCTCTAGAAGACCTAAGTTATCTGCCTACGTGCAATTACTTGAATCAAGAAAAGCAATGAAAGAAAAAATCAGACATAATGGGAAAGTTTATTTCAAGGCTCAGGTGGGCAAAAGGTATAAAGGGATACTTATTTGAAAGCAGCAAATTCAGATACCTGGAGGTGTTTTGTAAAGTTCTCCTACAGCCAGAAGTAAAGTCACCAAAAGATGTGAAATTCCAACAATAGGATTAAGTTTGCAGTCCATATTTAAATCAACAGTAAGATGCCAAAATTACAAAGTGAATGCAGAATTAAAATGCAAAAAGAAAATTGTCTGTGTGCACACATAATGATGCTTCTATATAGCTCCAGGATTTTTTTTTTAATCCTATAAAGTAGCTTTCCTCAACTGAACTTAAAAATGTACAGTCAGCTGTATGTGTTTGAAGGTCCAACCAACTAGAAATTAAAAACCTATTTGTCCTGAACATATACATACAGACTTTTGCTTCCTAAACAGTGCATTGTAACAGTTGTACATAGCATCTTTATTATAGATCTAACAGTTAATCTAGAGGTGACTTAAATGCATGCACGGAAGGGTATGTTTTGATTCTATACAAGTATCATACAGGTTTTACGTAGCACTTTGGGCACCCATAGATCTTGCTATCCCAGTAAGTCTGTTCCTTTGGAGACTGAGGAGTGAATATATTTCACTTTCCTCTGATCACTCCAATGGTACCCATGTTGCCCCTGGTTTCATTCTCTGCTTCTTGCCTACCCTGCTTGTGTGGAGCTTGGTTCTGGAACAGATTGAGCAAAAGGAGACAGGCCAGTAATCTGGAGTAGTACCCTCCAATGACAAGCTTTGGGAGAACCTACCCTCTTCTACCTGGGCTGCAATAGGGAGAGATTTTCTGATTTTTCCTATAATTGCAGGTAATTTCATATGGTTTGATGTTGTACTACAAATACTACATTTAGGATAAAGTGAGAGAGCTTTTGAAATATGGTCTAGGAATTTGTTATTACAGTGTAATGAGAAGGTCTATAGATGATGGTAAGAGTCCTAGAGCCTTCCCAATTAACTGATAAGCTAGTGGTGACCTAGGCTGAGCCATTTAGTTTTGTCTTTACTCTGTCCTCCCTAAGAAGAGAGGTGGGGAAATCCATCATATGTTTTCACCCAGGATCCTTGAAGTGTCATGTGCCCAAGATGCATCAGAAACTGCGGAGGGACAGAAGGTGTGGCGGAGCAGGGAGCTCTTGAGCTACCATCTGTGCCCCAGCAGGAGTTGCCCCAATTATATCTAGTTAATGTGCTCAGATTTAGAGCAAGATTTCCTGTTGTAACAGAGCTCTGTTCTTAAGAACATTAGACAGACATTAGGAAACCACTGATCGGTGTAATCTCCAGTGTGCCTCCTAGGTGACACATTTGATTGCCTGATTGCAATGGCCTGCATTGTGTCCCTGGTGCTACCAGATGGTGGTGTGTGGAAAGGAGGTAGATTTTGTGTGAAGCTAATGCGGCTTACTCATCATGGCCCCTGCTGCTGGGCACTCCAGAGCCTACTACCTAATTTCGTGTTCCTGATTTTTTTTTCTTAGAGAAGTACCCCAAATTGTACAATGCTCCATGCCCACAAACCCTGGATTTTCCCTCTTAGCCCCAGCCTGTTACCATGCAGAGCTGTCCAAATGGCCTGAAAATGCAGTCGTGGGACAAGTCAGCCATTTGGGCATGGGCGGAGCAGCTTTGCAAGCTCAGCACTGCTAAGGGAAGGCAAGCCAGGGTGGTTCTTGATGAGGGTGGATAGAAAATGACATTGACAACTCATTTTTCATCTCTACCAATACTTGTATCAGAGTAGTGCAGTTTAGAAGCTAAAAATGCCTGTTCTGGGTGTAAACTGCCTGGGTTAAAACCCTGTGCCATCACTTACACATTAACCAGCCCCAACTTTTTTATCTGTAAAATGTAACTCCCCATAGAATTGTGAAGGTGAAACAACTTACTGTTATTTACACAATTCTGGAATATTTAGAAGGCACTCTGAAGTCAGTTTTTCTTAAGATGGGAACAGCTAGTTTACTGTTTTAAGACCATGGGGAAATTACCTCAGTTTTTAACCAGGTGGCTGTGTATCCAACAAACTAGCTTCACAGAAAAAAAAAAAAAAAAAAAAAAAAATTGTTTTCATTAAAGTATAAGGGAGGGCAGGGCATGGTGGCCAGGAGGATCATTGTGAGTTTAAAACCAGCTTAGGCTACAAAGTGAGCTCAAGGCCATCGTGACCAGCATACTGAGACCCTGTCTCAAAAAGACAATAGAAAAGTGTAAAGGGAGTTTGTGCTCTGACAGAATGTCATCCGAAAAAGAGTATTCTTTTCCTCCTATTCTTTTAAACTTGGATGTGATGGCAGTTTTGGATTTTAGGTACAGGGTTCATGTCATAGGGATGAAAATGATAAGCAGAAAGGAGCCTCGGTGGTGACAGCTTCATGGAATAGCTGGGCTAACCTTGGGTGGCCTTACCTTTCAAATTATTTGAAGGCATTGGTTCTTGACTCATTTGAGAACTTGTTAAAATAGATTTCCATGTTCCACCTTCAAGGTCTGTAACACAGATCTGATGAAAGCGGGGAGTTTGCATTTATAACAAGATCCCAGGTGTTTGGAGTGTGAGTGTGCTGATTCAAGGACCACATACTAAAATGCAAAGAACTATGCTTTTAAAGCCACTATTTTGGTATATTCTGTCATTAAACTTGAATTTAATACATTATTTAAATTTTGTGACTTACTGCCCTTGTTCTTGTGATAAAGAAGAGCAAAGTCATTAATATGGTACTCAACAGAAAGCAGAAAGCCAAAGAGAGTTGCAAACTTGAATTGTCCTCTGCACCATTTGTTCAGCAAATGAGGGCTGAGCACCCAATGAGTGTAGCCAAGTGCAGAGATAACCAAGAGAGCCTGCCTGGGGTACCGCCTCGCTGATGCTCAGGTGGATTCACTTGGGTCCGATGTGTAACCAATGCCTACCAGAGAATGATGGAGTCAGCAAAGAATTTCCTGTCTTTGAGTCTGGACAGGGAGTGGGCACAGGAGCACTGAGCTGAAAGGGTCCCTAGTGTCCACTGGATGTAGTAGGTGTGTTGTATAAAGAGCACTGAAACACTTCTGCTTGAGCATTACCTTTAGGGGTTCTTATTTAATTTGTCAGGGGTGGCTGGGTACCCAGACTGTTAAAAGTTCCCTTGATGAGCCGTAGTATGCATCTAAGTTTAAAACCATTGATGTAGCACTACCCGGAGAAGAGAGCTAGCTGCTCCTCAGAGACTGCATGGAGGGTCAGAGACAGGTCTGCTGTCCGCCGAATGTCTGCAGACACCCAAGTGACGCTCAGAATCTGCCTGAGGCTGGGGGCGCTGCCAGGTTAATTCACCCTCACCCTTAATTGTCAACAGCAGGGGATGCATGGTGCTGTAACACATCTGCTCCCAGCCCGGTACCAGAGCTCGCTGCGGCTCATCGGTTTCTCTAACAAGATTTTCCTTGGTGACAGCGAAACAGATCAGTTTAATTAGCATTAGATAATGAATTTAAATGGTGTTGCAGCAATTCCAAAATCTCCCTGAACTGCCCTAAATAACATCATGCAAGAGGTAATCTAGTGGGATTTATTGTTGAGAAATACTGGCAGTAAGAACACAGCTCGAATGGCTTCTTAAGCATGATTATTTTCCCCTGGTATTTCTTTGAACATACAGTGAAGCCAGAGTTACACTATCACAGTTATAGGACTTGGGGGTCACCTGTTAGATTTATTCCTTGCCTACCAGGGCACCCTCCCTCTTGTCCCCACTGTTGGGGACTATTCTCTACTACTGAGGTGTGCCTTTCATTCAGAAAGTCAGTTGTTCCTGTAGCTCCTACCTCGTTCCCAATTCTGCTTTCTGGGAATTCACTCTTATCTTTCTGTGCCAAGGGGAGCAGAGTGACATTTCTGAGGGCACCATATGGGACTGAATGAATGTTGTGTTCGAGATGAATACTGCTGCTGTTTGGCTTTTGACTAAAGAAACTGTGAAAATAATGCATTGTCTTTAGGGCCCTGAAAGATCCTGCGGGTACACTTCTCCCTCTCCCTGCATTGCTGTGGAATTGGCAGCAGCTCTGATTCACGCTTCTCTGAAGGAAGAGAAAATTCTTGGCCACTGTTGAACTGCTACACCATAGGCCTGCTCATCTTATTTTGGAGGGTCGGTATCTAGGCCAAATTCTGATTTAGGAAAGAAGGGCTCTGCCTTTTCTTCCTGGCTTACCTGGCCTCCTGTAGATGAGCCGATCCATCATTAGGCCTCAGCTGCTTTATGGAAACAGATAAATAACATGAAATTGTATGAACTCAAGACTCCTGTGTTACTTTTTCTGTATATTTGGAGCATAAATTTCATCGTGACAAAGAGGCAGTTGTCTGATAGTTTCTCTGTGGGCCAAGAAAATGTGTTTTATTGTCTGTCTTTTTCCCTCCCTCCCTCCATTATGAAGTTATGGGGCTCTTAGAGGTATTTTGTAGTCACATCCATATTTAAGTTACTACCTGTTCTGATGCCTACTGCTATACAAAGCACCAGATTTAGTATCAGACTCCATGGGGTAAAGGGCATGGTGACCAGCAAGACTGCCCCTACTTCAGATGCCAGCCACACTTTAAGGGTCCCCAGGCTACTCTTAATTTAACAGTCACTACAAATCCAGCACACAAAACCCTGTGGTTTGCTAATTCACTGGAATAACACACAAAACTTAGGAAAGCACATAATTACAATGGCAGTTTCTTAAATACTAATCAGAACCAGCTAAACAAAGACATGGGAAGGTCTGAAAGGTTCCCAGACAGCTGTGCCACCTTTCGTGAAATCCTGGTGTATTCACTAGGACATTTATGGATTCACCAACCAGAAAGTTTCGCTCAACTCAGCATGCAGATTTCTTAAGAGTCTCATCATGTAGGCCAGATTGAAGGACTCAACTGGCTGTGTGCCTGAACTCCAGCCCTAGCCACTCGACCTCCTTAGAATTCAGGCTCAAAATCCCAACCTTCTTTTCAGGTCTTTGGTCTTTCTGGTGACCAATTGCCATCCTAGGGTGTGTTAAGGGCAACTGTAAGTCTTTGGAGTCTTCCCTCCTGGGAGCCAGGGAGAAAAGCTAGTCAAGGTCCTCATGATACAGCAGGATGATTCAATTGAGTGCTTGCTGGTGAGAAAGGAGCAAGCACAGGGTACTGAGGACAGTGCCGTGAGTGTTTCACTCTGTCAGTATGTGCCCGAAAGTGAATGCCAAATGGGAGACTGGGCTCTGTCTCATTGCATCCCTACGTACTGTCTCCCCTCTTTGACTTGCTTTTGCTGTCTTCTGCTTGCCCTGAACTGGTTCTTTTCTGCCCTGCCAAGCTAACCCACCTCTGGGCTCACTAATTATGAACTAAAGCCTCTACAAACTGAGCTAAGTAAGCATTTCATCCTTTTACTGTGTGTTCTAGATTTTTGTCTCAGCAGTGAGGGAAACATAACTAAGTACACTGCACCATGATTTTTCTATGGCCAACTGCTTCCCCACTCTCAGCCTCTATTCTCAGAGCTGGGAGCATGTTCCAGGATTAATGATTAGAACTCTCTGTTCCCCTCACCAAAGTGACTGGATCTTTTGCAAAAACTTTGGGAAGGGGGACTGTCTTAAAGTTTATTGTCATATAATATGAGAAAGCGCAGATCATGTTCTGGGAGACTTCAAACTTAGGGCAGTAAGAAACTCAGTGTATGATTTATAAAGCACAAAAGACAGGGTACATTGTTCCTGGTCATGATTTGCTACTTGAAGCTTACATTCTTTTTAGGGTAGCAGTACTGCATAAGTTTGTTTGACTGATCGCTTGAGAATTTTTGAAGTTCCCAATGACCTGAGAAAGTGAATTTCATTAATAGTTAGAACTTACCTTTCAGGAAGATAAAGGGAGTTTTCACATTTGGTTACCTGGCTATGGATGTTTATTCTAGATTCTTCAAACCATGGCCTCCAAAAGTTTATGTATAACAATCCCCCCTTCTGAGCATGTGGTAGACTCACGGGTTCCTCATGCATATACCCTCCCTCGTGGTCATCTAAAGCATACTGTGCTTCTTTTTCCCTGGTGATTCAGGTGTACGTAGCTTCTGACATGTAGTTCTCAAGGAGCCTGATAAGTTAGTGACTTCTGACTGGCATTTATACATCCCGAGGGCCTGTAGTGTAAGAATACTACCACTCTGATCAAGTGGAGATTAATACCAAGAGTGCAGAAGAATCCTAAGACAGTTTCTCAAAATGCAAGACTTAATCCACTTGGACAGATCAACAATCAGGTTTTTCAGATTAGGTAAATATGTGCCTAATTTAAATTTCTAGGTCTATGAAATTTAGAGCTACAATTTACATTTAAAAAGTATTACATAAAAGTGCTTAGCATATTTCTCTAAGAAGAGCATTGTGGAGGAGTTACTTTGTCCAGAAGTTGGAGTGCACCTGGGAGTAAATTGCTCATTCCAGACAGTACTGCTTAAAGAGAATTTCAAGTCATCATTAAGATTGTTTTTTAAGAGCATCAGAAAAGGCTGGGCACAGTGACACTTGTGGTTTCTTTCATGTGAAAAACAGAAATTATGTGTGAGGAACAGAATAAAAGCAGCAGAAGGAGGGCACTAGATCCTTCTCAGAGGGAATGGGGTTCAAGAGGTGGGGCTGTGAAAGGGCATGAAGGGGCTTAGGCAGTGTCACATCCAGACCAACCGCACACAGCGACTGAACATATGCTGCAGACATACTAATATAAGTGAAAATGTCAAGAATTTTTCAGAGCTACTAAAAAGCTTGTATTTACAAAGTAGTTAATACAGATATTCTTCTGGACTGTATAGCAAGGGAGATGGGGGCCACTGGCAAAGCATGGTGTGGGATTTGTCGGATTTGGCTCCTTCAGCGCCTGCTTCTCCACAGGCTGCCCTCTCATCTTCAGTGCCTGCGTTTGCTGCAATTAAGTCTTTGACTCCTTGGTTAGCCACTTCAACTTTCCCTTTTCTTTTCTTTTTCCTGCCCTTTTTTGTCTGAGGCATTAGCCTTCCTGGCTGCTGCTTTGGGCTGCATTTCCACTTTTTCAGGAGCAGCTTTAGCAGACAGCCATGCGGATCTCTTTAGGCTCAATGTTCACCACACCCTGAGGAGCTGACCTTCTTCTGGGCCATCACGGTAAAGCAGGCCTGAGGATGCCCCCAGCTTGAGGGCACTGCAGCTTGGGTGCTGTGGTTGGCCCTGCAGCTCCTCTCTAGGACCCAGTTTGCTGGGATGCCAGGTTTGGGGCAGTGGGAGAGCCTTCTGGAAGTTCTAACGAGGTTTTGTAAAATAATTTTCCATTTAGTAAATGGATTCTTATGGTTTGTTTCCCAAGAAAGAGGGTTATCTCAGTTACTTTCTCTCATAACTGGGACAAAATACACTACACCCAAAACTAAGAAAAGGAAGGTTTATTGAGCTCACAGTTAGTGGGAAGTTTTAGTCCATACTTGACTGGCTCCAAGCAAAGTGGCACATGGCAGAGGGTAGCAGTTCATATCGATGGAAAAACAGCAAAACAGCAAGAGCAAAAAGGCGGGAACAGCAGAGGTAGCAGCAGAGACAGCAAGCTTCTCTCCCTGATATTACATTCAGGCTATCTGCTCAGGGCAGGTGTAGCTCACACAACATAATCCCAGCATTGGATCATGATCTAGAAGCTGCCCCATGACTGCATAAGGCTTTGTTGGGACAACTGGACACAAACCATAACAAGGTTCTCCAGTACTAATTTTAGATTATGGAATGAGATGGGTGGAGGTTTTGGCACCCTCAGTCTACAATTTCCGTCAAGTTTGAGGAACTCCTGGAGTTACCCTACAGTTACTAGTTTAGCATAATTTGAGATAATACTTATTTTTCCCTAGACATAAGTTGCCATTGTTCATAAATCCTGACTTCAGCAATGCACAGCTTCTTGTGAGAATTGAAATTTGTCTTGCAAGCGTTATAGTCCTTGAAAGCCAATTGCTGCAGTAATATATTGGATTATATCACAATCCTCTTTGGGTGAACACAAAGAAGCAGATCACCTACATAGTGAATCAGGATTGAATTTCTGGGAAATGGCAAGGTTTTAAAATCCTTATGTAAAAATCTGTGGTAAGTGTCAAGAAGCATGAGTAAATCCCTGAGGTGTTACTGTCCAAGTACATTGTTCATGTTTCCAAGGACAATAAAAGCAAACAAATGTTTATTTGTTTTTTTTTGTTTTTTTTTTTCCTAGGGGAGTGCTAATGAGAGCACGTCAGTCCTTTAGCATCAACCTTTCGGAGTCAGCTAATACATTCACCAGTCGGGTATTTGCAGGAGATACTACTAAAAATTTTGGAACGACAATTTTATTTAAAGTTCTAAGAGCTTGGATGAATCTTTGTCCTTGCCCATGGGTTTTGTTGGTTCATTTGTTCGCTTTGTAACAGTATAATGACTGATAAGGAATATTAAGCCTAGATTGATTACATCTTCCACTGCAGGAATGAGCCCTGGTATGCCTTCAGCTTTTAAGAGGTACTAAAGCAACCTAGGAGATGGTTTTGAAACACCGATCTACATTTTAGCAAGTTCAGCAATTTTATTTTTATCACATGTAGAGCAGGTCCATAGAATGTAGAGATTTCAGAGAGACAACATTTATATTTTTATGTAATTCAATAATCTCATCAGGATAATAAATCTGGTCCTGGAGTAATGCTTTAATGTCTGATGGATCTGGAGTTGATGTGCTTATTTCTGCTAAGGACAAAGCTGTTTGAGCTCCTAGCTTAGAAAACAGACCTCTACCTATAAGATCTACAGGGCAGTACCACTTCCTAGAAAATATGACCCACAGAAATAAGGCCAAGAATGATGGGTATGGATTCTAACAAAGAAGCTTTTAATTTCACTGGAAACTTTTATCATCGAATTATTTTTATTTTTCTAAAGATTTTCTGGATGTATTATAGGAAGGTAGTGTGAGTTACTCAGCAGCTGCTGACATAATGACAACTTTTCTGTTTAAAGTAGTTTTCCTTATTGATTTAAAGGGGCTCTTCAATGTAGTATACCAGAAGATTTCTTAGAGTTCTGTAAATAATTACTTTTATCAGAGAAAGTGGGACGTTATGAGTCTCATTTTTATACATTGAAGGCTTCAGGGTGCTGTCTTAGTAAGGGGTGATCCCTTTTTGGTCATCCTGTGTGTTTGCAGTAACAACAACATTCTTTTTCTTTTTTGTTTCTTCTTTTTCACAGAACCAGGGATTGAACTCAGAACCTTGCACTTGCCAAGCAAGCGCTTATTCTACTGAGTCATCTCCCTGGCCCAACAAGATTCTTATCCTACAAGTTTGGGGTAGAAGTCTTGTAAAGTTAGGGCAAATGTCTTGGAATTGTTGTAAATACACAGTCATTCACATGCTAGTTTCTTCTTCGTCCTAATGTTTTATCAGAAATATTCTCTTAAGATGTTGTCAAGTTATCAAGGGGAATCATTACCCATCCTAATTCAGGTCTCCCTACCTCAACTTCTGTCACACACATGCATCACCTTACCTGGCTGGAAAATGCTTCACAATGATCCAAAGTTTGACTTAAGACCAGTATTTAAATTCAGCCAGGTCTAGTATCTGAAGTTTACTAGAATGACTTGTTTTAAAGAAGTTTGGGAAAAAGGATTGGAATCAAATGAGTTAGTACAGTCATACAGTTCAGGAACTGGAAGGTAGAAAAAAGTGGAGAAATTAATGAAGGCATCCTTTTTAGCATTTACTCATTAGTGCATTACAAATATTATCTTAGGAAAAAGCATAAAGGCATTTTGTCTTTTAAAAGCCTTCTAGATAGATGATAGATAGATAGATATATAGATAGATAGATAGATAGATGATAGATAGATAGATACATACATACATACATACATACATACGTACATACATATAGATATAGATGATATTGATATAGATATGTACTCATTCTTAAGAGCACTTCCAATATGGACTATTTTATCTAAGTTGGACAGCAATGAATGACCATTTTGTATCTGTATACTCAAAATAGTTAAGAGAGTTACGCAGCTCCATTCTCTTAATTCAATGAATAGAGTGGTTTGTTCTAATAGTGTTTGAGACAGGATATCATGTCTGCATCTTGTACAATGAATAACCACTAAAACAACAATATGCAATGTATTAATTATTGAAAATGTGCTAGTGATTGTGAAACTGTCTCATTGCTATTTTTTTCTCAATAAAATTATTAAAAATAAATAAAATAAAGGCACAAGTTAAGCAGTCCAGCTGGGAAAAAAAATAAAAATAACTTTAAGAGCATAAACAAATAAAGTAATTCTAGAACAGAGCTCAAACACGAAGAATGTGGAGTCCCCGGATGAGTGAGACTAGTCCAAGAGCTCCATTGCCTGCAAGGAAGCGCAAGTGCAATCATGGGATTCATGCTCAATAAGTCGTTGACTTAGAAATGAGTTCTGGGAGTACATTCATAAGTCAGATTTGTTCATAAACTAAAGTGAGCTGAATACACCTTTGACACAATTATACAATATACATTGTTTTGTGCTTCCTAGCATCCCCTCTGTAAGAAGACTTTCCTTTTGTTTCTAGACAGCCTGGGCTCTGTACACTATTGCTCTGTATAGTATGCACATAGCAGCACAACTGTGACAATGCCCCACAGACGTGAGCCACTTCTATGATTTGTTCATATCGATGAATGTTTGTAATGTGCAGTCCTTTTTGCATCTGGAAGTGTGTAATTCTAATGTTGATAAGTTGGGCACTTACTCTACTAGTCTCTGGGTCTTCACTGACTTTGAAGCTTGTTATGGTTTGTGTCTAGGTGTCCCTCCAATGTCTCCTGCAGTCTTGGGGTGGCTTCTGGAGTTTGTGATTGATTGCTTTGGGTGCTGCACCTGCCCTGGGGCAGGAAATTTGCATTACAATGTAAGGAGGGGAGAGAAGTTAGCTGCTTGAGCTGGTGTTACTTGTCCCATTACTCTTGCTCTTTGCATCCACCATGTAAGGTTGCCTTCTGCCATGTGCTGCTCTGCCTTGGACCCAACTGGATATGAACTGAAACCTCCAGCCACTGTGAGCTCAATCAACCTTTCCTCCTTTCAATCTGGGTGTCAGGTGTTTGTCCCAGCAACAAGAGAAGAATAACTAAGACTAGGCTTGTCAGGGATCATTTTCAGATCACATTTCTAACACCAAAAATGATTTAAAAAAAAAAAAAGATCAAGTCAGAAAAATTGTAAATTTAGTGAAGAGTTAGAAAAAGCACAGAATGCCATCCAAGAGATTTCAAACTAAAAGTGGCAGGAAAGTCAGCTTGCAGTGCAGCTTGTACAGCATGAATGATCAAGTGCATCATGCCCTATCACGATTGCATGATGCCCTTATGCTTTGCAGGGCAGCAGCGCCATCTAAGCTTCCTTGTTTTAGGCTGATTAGCTAAGAACTTTAGGGTTTGTGCTGCTCTGTGCCCCGGTATTTTACTTGTAGTTTGATCTTGCATTTCTGAGACCTACACACAGTTTTAAGTTTTGGTCATGGCCCCAGATGTTTATTCTTGGGGTCATTTTAAGCCATGCTATACAGAATGTTTAACTATTACTTGAAGCAACAAATTATTGGATGGTTTGTTCACTTTCTGAAAACTAATAATAGCTTCAATCATGAGTCTTACATAAAATACCTGTTTTCTACACGGTGTTGTGCTAATAAATGTTTGTCAATCAGCTCTTGCTAGGAAAGGTTAGGGAAGGCCCTGGTTTGTAAAGATTTCTAATTCTTTTTTTTATAATTTTTTTTTAGGGAAGGACCGACAGGGTGTTCAGAGTCTCACTACTAGATCAGACTCATAGTGATCTACTTGTTTACAGCCTCCCAAGAGCTGGGATTGCAGGCGAGTCACCATGCCCAGTCTCAACTGCTGTCTCAGCATGCCCTGGGAGCAGGATCAGCATGGAATAATTTCTGATTTCTGTAGTCTAAAGTCTCCCAAAATTAACAGTAAAAGCTTCACTTGCACGAGCTACCTGCTTGTAGATTTTCAAAAAGTGAACCATCAGCTCTCCGAAACCAGCTGCCCCACACCATCTCTTCTATAGCTTTGCTCAAGTTACAAATGTATTTATTTTAGAGACACAAGACCAAGCCCAGGAGCACCAACTGGGGAAATCTCTTGTGTTGTCAGGTTGGCATGAATACATCAAATCAGCTACTTTCTGGAAAAATTCAATAAGGTACAATTTTAAATTTTTCTGCTAACATCCAAGCCATGTTTACACTTTGTGCAGCAGGAGGAAAGCATGTCAGAGATCTTGGTAGTGGCAAGTCTTTAGTATTCTGCTCTGCCAACCCCGTCACCAGGTCAGAAATAGAAATGAAGCTGTGCTAGGGAGGTTTGCTCTTAGGACCTCGGGCTGGTTCCTGGGGACGGAGGCTTTTCATGCTTTGTGGCAAATGACCAGCTAAACACTATGGGCTAGGATTTTTATTGCCTGACGATGACTGTCACTTCTGAAGCCTATCTTTCTCCCTATCTGGAAACTTTAACATTGCTTGCATCTGATCTTTGTAATCTTACAGATTATTTTGCCCGTGTATAATAGAGAAATAAGAAACAATTGGAGTTGGAATTTGGTATTTTCCTTGTATCATTTTAAAGTATCTGTTCTAACATTTTTGCAATTTCTAAAAGAAATATATTTTTAAATATTTATTTACTTATTTGTTTATTTGATACAGGGTCTCACTTTGCAACCTGGACTCATAGTGATCCTCTTGTCTCAGCCTCCCCAGCACTGGGATTACAAGTGTGAGCACCACGCCCAGTTTCAGGGCCACTACAGCATGCCTGGGGTTCCAGGGCTGGCACAGCATATGGATTAAACCCAGATCCTTGTGCTTGCCAGGCAGGTGCTTAGACTGATGAGCTATCTCCGCAGCCTTACAGTTTCTTAATGAGCTACAGGATTGCTTTATTTAAAGAAACTGGAATTCTTAAATCTGTTCTTCAGTCTTGAGATTTATACTCTCAATAATATTCCTGTAGCCTTTTTGATAAATATATTGTTACACGGTTTAACTGTTAACAGTTTTTTTCCCTTTAGCTTCACTCAAATGCTCTTCTTGTCATTTTGTCTTGGTCAGATTTCTAATTCAGACACTGCCCTTAACATTTCCTATGATTCCTTTTCCTGTTAGATATGTCTCTTGAATGATTCAAACACCCACTGGTCATATTTCCAGGGAGCTCTTTAACCCACAAAATCTCCTTGCTGAGACTAGTCTTTCCTTTGGATTAAAATTCCACTGATTATTCCTGCTCTTGTTCATCAATTTATTGCTCTCCATGATCATGAGCACTATACTTAAAACCATTTTTAATGGATCCCTAGTACAAACCACTGCACAGTATTACCACTTTATCTAGTCATTATTTAATTTTCTATTTTTCAAATTAATTGTATTGGTATAACGATCACAGTCATCGTAGGTAACTTCTGCCCATGCATGATTTATCTTAGATCCTCTTTTGTTCCCCATTCTTCCCTCTATCTCTCTGCTTTTCCCTCTTTGTTTACAGAGCTTTGTTTCCATTTTATCCTTTTTCTTCCTAATTGTTTTCCTCTCCTTTTGCACAACTTCTTTCTCTTTTAGTTTTTCACACTGGAGAGACATTGCAACATTTACACATACGTCTGATTTATTTCACTTGGGAGTATGGTCTCAAGGCCCATACTTGGCTCTGTCTCGGGTTTGTCCTTTATGACTGAGTAGTACATTCAAAATTAAAAGCATCCTACCCCAGGGATACATGTATACCCATGTTTATAGCAGCATCACTCACTGTTTTTTCTTTCATCTATTAGTTTAAGGAATTCTTTCTCAGATTAGAAGCCATGGGCTAGCAAATGTGTTCTTTATATCCCTCATATTGCAGCCTGTTTCCTAGTCGGGCTGTAGCACAGTAGCTTTGCTACAGCCTTGACAGCCAAAATCCTATTTGTTGGCATCGCCTGCGCAGTTCTAGATCTTCACTTTCCAAATCTTATTTCAGCTGTCTGTGTAGGAAAAGAAGGTGAAAAGAAGATTTACACAGCCAAGTCTCTGAGCTGTCAAGCCAGAAAGCACTATGGCTGTGTCATTCAAAAGGCCACCATTAATCCTGGGTTCTTGTCCCAGCGTGGCTGCTTGCTGACTCTGTGGTCATTGTAGTCCCCTGGCCTTTGCTTTCTGCATCTGATGGCTAAAAGCAGTGACGCTCACCCCGGCTATGTCTCAGAATTATGTTTTGAATGAAATGAGATGATATACATGAAAGTGTTTGTGACTTGGGTGTTGCACTCGGCTATGAGGTGTTGTTAGTCTTTACGTAAAATATATGATGTGAAATTGATCCAGATTTGTGTCGTTTCAATGTGTCATCACCCACTTAGGATCAGAATGTCTCACTTGCTGATTGAATATCACAATGCCACAACATAAACTAAGATTAATAATGGCAAGAATGAAAAGGGACAAAGAGGAGCAAGCTAAGGGAGGGGGATTAAAACAAGAAACAAGCTGCATTCTGTACACAGACCAACGTCTCAGGATGACTGTAAAATGCATGCACCATAAACATGAACTAATAATTGTTTTTAAAAGCCATCACAATAGAACAAAATGACTAATGATTTGCTGAACTTCACTTGATCTCTGACAAGTTTACCAGTGAAGGCGTTCAATGAAGCACAGCAAAAGCGAGCTCCAGGACTAGTGGAATTGTTTGTACTTTTAGACAAGTCTAAATGAAACATTACCTACTGATAAGCACTGCAATTAACTGCTTTTCCATGCTTTAAACAAACCTTCCTCCGTATTCTTTGCTTCTGGGGAAAAGTGAAGGGGGAGAGATAAAAATATTGGCTGTTTTCCTGTTGGTAATTAAATGTTGGTAATTTACAACTGATAAAATTAATTGCTGCCAATATGGTGAGCTGTCTAGGTTGGTTTAGAATCCAACTTTCTAAAGTTTCAAAGAAGGGAAAGGTGCCAGTTTTGGGCTTGGCCTAATTTCTTCCTAATTTTTCACCAATTTGAATAAAGACTTTTGGAAATAGGATTTTACAAGGGCTTCACTAGTTAAAACAAAGTAAATTTAAAAGTCATGGATTGTAACTGTCTATGTAAATAATTAGTAAGACAAATGACTATCAAAATATGTGTGTATGTGCATGCGTGTGTGATAGAGATTCACCTTCCAGCTGCTAAGTCCTGACAAGGATAGTTAGTGCTGGTGGCATTTATCGTTCATATTCTCTCTGTGCTTCTCTGTCTTGCTTCTCTCTTCTTTTCCCTCTTTCCTCACATTTTCTTTTTCCTTGAGCAAAACAGTTGATTTTCGGGAGTATCCAGTGATTTTTAAAAAAGCGTAGATCAGATCATGTGTCACTCGCCTACTTAGGACACTGCAGCGACTCCCGGTTTTCTGACTAATGAAACCCAGCATCCTTAGAGCTGCATCAAGGTCCCTCCCATCTGCTGCCGACCATGCCTGGCCGTCTGACCCATCACCATTCGGCCACTTGTTCCTCTACTCCAGCTTCACTGTCTCCCCGCTGCTCTTTGAACACGCCAGGGAGATCCTGGTCTTGGTGCCCTGCCCTGGTTATGTCTCTGTCTGGAAACCAAGATGTCCCTCAAGCCCTGCAAGCGTCGGCTTAACTATCTGCACTATGAAGTCTCACATGGACGGAATATTTGCATCGTTGCAATATTCCTTTGAAACTCTAATTGCCATTGGTGAGAAAGATGGTTGTAACTGTGGAGTCTGCATGATGGGATTAGTACCTCCTTAGCAGAGATGGAAGTGGATGTGACCTGTGTGCCACGCGAGGGTACAGCAAGATAGAGCTGTGTGAATCAGGAAGCGAATCAGCCCGCCTTATCCACAAGCTTTCTCGCCTCGCCTTGTGAACTGAAAAACACAGGTGCTGCTTTGAAGCCCAGCACCGTACAGGATGATTCCAAGCAGCGGTCTGAGATACGACGCCCACCTCACTGAACTGGCAACTCACACCCCTGCCTCCTCCTCATCCCAGTGCTCCTGACTTCTCTTACCCTGCTGGTCTGCTCCAGGTTATTTTTAAACACTTGTTTTTAGCATCATCAAATTTATTTATTTAGTAACTGTCTCTTTCACCCTGTAAGACTTCCATAAGTAAGAGTCTTTTTGTTATTTTCTACACTTAAAAGACTCTCAGGCATAAAACAGCTGCTGAATAAAATTTGTTAAATAAAAAAAAACTATATTGAACATTTTTGTATGGCCCTTAATGTAGTGGGACAGAATGCCACAAATAGAATTGTTGGATCAAAGGGGACATATTTTTAATTATTAATGGAGGTTCCCAGATTGCTGTGCAAATATTCAGTAACAAATAACCTTTTTTTTAAACTGATGCTCAAACTCAGGACCCAAGCAAGTACTTATGCTACTGAGCTGTCTCCCTAGCCCAACAATTAACTTAAAAAAAAAAAAAATCAGCATACTTTTCTTCATATTCTTGCCAATGATGGTTAGAATAGTTCTTTTAATATGTCCGTGTGCATTGGTCCGACAGTTGTGGGTTATTGTTAAACTGATTAACATGTCTATGTGAAAAAGTAAAACATGCATTTATTTTTGCATGTCCTTGACTCTAAGCGTTTTCTCATGTTTTGTTGAAAATTTAGAGGTGTTTTTCTGAAAAAGCTGCCTTTTTCCTCAGTTCATCTTAATCTTTTTTCATAAAAGGGTGGACTAATTATTCAACTGAGATACCTGTTAGCAGTTGTATATTGTAAATGTATTTTCCTATTCTTTATATTTTATCATAAAAAGTTCATCTTTCTTCTTTGAGTATCTCAATTTAATTGAGAAGGCCTTTCCTATCTCTAACTTGTACATATAGCCATTTGCAAATTTTTTCAAATTTTTATATATTTATTTACTCAACAAATATTTGCATTTAGATAATTAATCTTATGGTATTGTGTATGTGTGTGTAAATCTATGGTAGGGAATTTAATTTTCTTTACCATATAGAGTCAGTTGTACCAGTACTAGTTATTTAGTGCTCCATAATTTCTCTAGTGAACTATTGACTTTACCATACTATTAAATCCTCATATAAACTGGATTATTCCAAGTTATCTGTTTAGCTCCATTAATATGGTTGCCAATCATGTGATACTTACTTGAAATTTGATTACATCTCCTTCCCCCCTTGTACTGTTTCCTGCTTGTCTTCCTTGACTACACACAAGTGATGGCTTTTCTGCATGAACCTTGTGATCATTTTACCTAACTCAGGAGAATATTTTGAGGTTAAATTTCCCTAATGCAAGTAACATTATGTAGGGAATCAACTTGAATACTATATCAAAAGTATTGGTTAAATTATTTATTTTTTTCTGAGCCATATTTTTCATCACTAAACTGGAAATACTAATTTTTGCCCTATTTACCTTTCCACTTTAACTTTTGTATAGATTCTCAGATGTGTAATGTGATGCAGATCTTAATTTCCACTAGTCCAGGGTTCATGTGTGAGGGGGGAGGGGCATGAACAAAAACTAGTTAGGTTAGGGCGATAGATCCTTCTAAATACAATAGATAGTGACACAATAATTTGTGTCATAAAGAAAGAGCTTGTGTTTTGCTTTTGCAACCATGTAGGAAAATACATGTATAGCTATAACTCCTGGTATACAGGGTTTCAAGAGAACTGGGTCTTTTTTCTATAGACATCAGCTCAGGTCCCCATCGTAATGCCAGTGTGTCTGTTTTGGAGTTTACTTTCTGTTTCCATCATCTTAGAGGAACATGGAAGGGAAAATACTTTACCAAGAGCCATATGACCACTGGTCAGAACAACCTTGCTGTTTTCTGTGTCCTGTCCCTCTCCAGCAGGAGATGTGTCAGCAGTTCTCAATGGCTTGACCCATTGCACCAAGCTTCTGCCCCACCAGGTAAGGGTGAGCAGGGGTCAGCCACAGGCAGGGCGAGGCTCTGGTGAGGCATTGGAACGTGAGCAATGCTCTTGTTCCCTAGCGCAGCTCCTGTTCAGATCTTCAGAAGTTACAGCATTTACGGGGAACCAACAGCTTATTCCAACCCCAAGGGCTGCTTGTCCTTTGTTCAACAAGTCTGAGCAAGTACATGAAGCGCCATGGAGGATGCTTTTTAGGTTAGCCTGTTTTCTTGGAAACAGCAGGCTGAGCTACAGCCTTGAGTACTTTTGACTGAAACCAGGGTAGACTAAGTCATATATAATTTGAATCCTAGGGTTTGAGAAAAGAGCAAGTCTGTCCAACTCTTTCGCTTGCAGGCTTTTGTATCCTGGTAGATATACCACTACTGAGCTGGTCTTTAAGGCTCTTTTTAGTATTGAAAACTAAAGATTATTCATTCCTTTTAAGAGAAATTATGTGTCAAATTCATATTTAGTTTATATCAACATCTGATTTTAAATTTGTTTATCTCTGTTTGTATTTAAAGCTTTTGTTCCTGAGAATAAATAATTTCTTGTTTTTATCCTAGAAGAATATATTTTTTTTATTAATTTTAATGAGGAAGAAATAGCAATGAGACAGTTTAAAGACAGGCTAGTAGGATGGTTGCATATTGTTATTGTCAAACTGTAAGAATATATTTAATATTGTCAGAATAACAATGCCAGTACTATCACTAATTCTATTAAAATTGAAAATCTAGGGGCTGTGGATATAGCTCAGCAGCACAGCTCCTGCCTGGCAAGCATAAAGTCCTGAGTTTGATTCCTAGAACAAAAAAAGAAAAAAAAATAGTTTTTTTGTGCATTGAGTATATTCCGCTGACAATATACACTTAAATTACTATGCTTCAGATTCATTTGAAAAAATTCTTTTAAGACAGTGTGATACCACCTAGACACAGAGATTGGTTTCATGTTTAAATTTTTTCATCATAATTTTGAGTTTCTTTGGTTTAAAATTATATAAAATATTTATAAGGATGAGGTTAAAATTTATACACAGTATATTCAGAAAAGCCCATTTTTTATTTTATTAGTACACGTTTGCAATTTATGCAGTTTTCATTCGTCTTGGACAGTGATTCCATGTACGTATGACAGCCTGTTCGTTTTTTCCCTTAATCTCGCCTTCCCTCCCCGCGTCCCCCTCCTCCTTGTTCCCTTGCACAGCTTCCCTATTGCAAGAGGTCTGTCCCCCTCCGCACACCCTGTCTGTTCTATTCACCTTTCATTATTTTCTTTGCTTGTACCTTGCTTCCCTCAAATGAGAGATGCCATATGGCATTTAGGCTTGTGTGTCCGACTTGCTCCACTCAACATTTACAGAAAAGTCTGTATTTTTATCTCCATTATCATTTTGCCCTCTTCACTATGTAAGTGGCTATTAAAAAGGACAATTTTCCCCTCTATGATTGTCTTTTTGGGTTTTCCTGTGTGTATGTTGCCCCTACTTTCCATATAAAAGCAGTATCTTAACAATATGTAGTTGAGATCATACATTCGTGGTCCTCATGTCACAGTTTCATACTACTTCATTTTCTGGGTAGATCATAGTTGTAGCCCTTCAATGCCCTATTAATAAGTATTTATCATTTTCATTCTTTGACCTTTAACACATTACGTTATGATAATTAGCCCTATGTCTATGTGTGTGCTTTTGGCCTCGCAGCTAGATTCCTAGAAGCAGGACTAGTGGCCCAAAGGGTGAATGCTTACACAATTTTGTTGGATATTCCACAAGCATTAAAAAAAAAAAAAAAATGCTAAAGCACGAGTGCAAATGTGTAGAAGGAAAAACGACCTGGCTCCCTGCAGCCTTATCAAATTAGCACGCCCTTTTAACTCTGGGTGCACACGCATCTCCCATATGGCGAAAATAAATTTGAGTCATGCATGCTGTGAGGGATTTTTTTCCTACACAAATTAACTCTATCATCAGGGTAGAGAAGACATCTGTCACCTAAGTCATTCTGAGGGCTCCCTGGCCTCCGACCCAAGGGTTAGAGTAAGAATCTTGGGCCAATCTGCTGCCGGGAGATGGGAGGAGCCTGGTCCGCTGGAGTCGGGAGGCCACGCCTCCCTAGGGGGTGCTGGGAGGCCTTTTTGGTGGTCTCCACCCTGAATTTGAGCACAGCCTCGTGCATCCTGTAGGGCCTTCATTAGGAACCTAGAGTGCAGGTTGTGGCTGCAGGAATCACAAGATTGTCATTTTCTTCCCAGGCTCAGGTATCTGCTCCCCACAAATAATGACAGCTCCTCCTTTTAAACTCAGAGCACCAGCTTTCACCCCCTTCCTCTTCACTTCTCACTATAATCTTACTTTCTCCACTTAAAAAAGCAACCTGTATGACCATCTGCTAATTCTTGATTTTGCTCCCAAAATACCAAAGTCAGAAATAAACTACTGAACTAAGAAAGTTAAATATACCAAAAACAAAAATCAACAAGGACTGATAAAAAAATACCTTTTTGTCTTCTAAGAGTCTCTGATATTAGCAAAGATAAGTCGAGATTATCAAAATAAATTACTTCTCATCTATAAGTACAGATAATGTAAACATAACGTTTTTTGCCTTGCCTAGCAATTTGAGAAATGAAGAGGGAAGCTTGCAAGGGAGTCTGGGCTCTGCGGAGGTGTGCTCTCAGCTACAGGGAGGTGTGGCCTGGCCTCTGGAGGTGTGGCCTTGGCCAAGTCATGAGATCCCTTTGTAAACTGAGTGATAATTCTGTCCTCATCTGAAGGAGTTTTCATCTTTCTGAGAGAAAGAGACCTGCTAACCAAGCTCACAGGACACAGTGCATAAACCAGGAGAGCAGTTTCCTAATTTATGTCTGAATATGTAAATTTCAAGCCATTCAAATCTGGGATCAGTCCCTCGCAAAGATTGATCAAGCGAGTGCTAGATCAATCTAGCAGTAGCGAGGCTCTTCCTCCCATGGTTAGCATCTATTGATCTGTTTGTCTTGTTCCTGTCAGGCACACACACACACACACACACACACACACACACACACAATCAATTTATGATCAGCAAGCTGCTCTGTGAGCCTGCAAGTGAAGTCATAGCAGGGTATACTTCTTAAGCAGCTACTAGTACCTGCCATGACAGTCCACACGAAGGCACACCTAAGAGTCAAGACCTTCTCCTGTAAAACGCTAGATAAAACTATCATTTTTGAGTCCCAAGTCTCTCTAACCTTATCCAGGTCTGTCATTAAAAAATAAAAGTACCCATGCTTTAAAAGTTTAAAAATATCAAGTGGCAATCATTCGCATTCCTGCCACCTAGATTTACATCTTAGATTATTTCTTTTCAATAACTTCTTAAAGAAACGTCATTTTACTGTGTTTTCTTTTCTTTTTTTCTTTTTTTTTTTTTTTTTTTTTTTTTTTTTTTTTTTTTTTTTTTTTTTTTTTTTTTGTCTTTTTGAGACAGGGTCTCGCTGGTCTCGAACTCACAACAATCCTCCTGCCTCAGCCTCCCAAGTGCTGGGATTACAGGCATGCGCCACCACGCCCGGCTTGTGTTTTCTGTAAGAAATAATGTTTTCTCATTATAAAAAATTCAGGGCCAGTCAAATAGCTCAGCACAGGACCAGGGAGATGGCTCAGTGGAATGAGCATTTCCCTGGCAAGTACCTGCAAGCAGGAGCAGGGGCCAGGGGTTCAATCCCCAGGCCTGCTGTGCCAGCCCAGTCCCTGGGGCGCACTAAGATGGCAACTGAGACTGGGTGTGGAGGCGAGTGCCTATAATTCCAGCTCTTGGGAGTGTGTAAACAGGCAGATCACTATGAATCCAATCTAGTAGTGAGGTCCTGAATACCCTGTGGACCCTTCCCTAAAATACAAAACACAACAACAAGAAAAAAAATCAATTAATCCATAGAAATGCAAATACTGTTAAAAACAATCATCCAAAAAAAAAATGCCACTCAGTAATATCCACCATTAATATTCGTTAAACACATGGAATATGAATTTATTCAGTGTGAAGAAAAATTATATAGAGTAGTAATAATACTTTTGCAAAAAATCTATGCTTTTTTAGATTAAAGTTTATCTAAATCAACAGAAAGAATAAATGAAATTAAAGGAATACTAGATTTCTAGATGATTTTTGTATTTACAAGAGATAATATCACTTTAAAGATTACTTAAGATTCAGAAAAAGCATACAAAACATTAAGATTTCAGATGTATTTTTGAATCTTACGTGTTAATTTTTAAAAGGGTGAATTTGATGGCTTATGAACATTGGATCTGTGCTAGGGGGCTTTGCCTGCTGGAATCCCTGGCCAGCTTGGAATCCTGGGCACCAATCTCTGTTGCTAAGAGGCCTGTGTAACTTGTAACACGCTCGAACAGACCTGTGGCTGTTATCAATCTCACAGCCATGACATGTGTCTCTTCTACTCTGTCATACAACAAATGTAGGTGGCCTCCGTAAGTTGGAATGCTGAGGAGATAGTCTCCTCTAGATTCTTCAAAAGGAAAAATGTCACACTATACACCTTGCTTTTAAGCTGTATTACATTTCTCTTTCTTTTCCTGTATTTAGGATAGGGTCGAGTGTGTTACAAGTTACACAGGCCCCTTAGCAACAGAGCTTGGTGCCCAGGGTCTACCGGGTCTCACTGCATAAATCGGACTCCTAGTGATCCTCCTGTTTTCAGCCTCCCACGTGCTGAGATTACAGGTGTGCGCTGCCACGCCCAGTTTAAGCTGAGTTACACTTCTAACCTCTAGAACTGTAAAGTGCTAAGTTTGTGGATTTTAAAAATTTTCATTTATGTATGTAGCTTGAGGCACATCTTTGCTATGAAATCCAAGCTGGCCTTGAATGTGTTATGTGACCCAGTTTGTCCCAACTTGTGATCCTCCTGCTCAGCCTCTATAGTGCTACGGTTACAGGCACGCACCACCATCCCTGGCAAGTTTGCATTGCTTTAAGCTATGAAATCTGTGATCCTGTAGTCACTGGTAGTTGGCTATTAATATGCTGTTCTTTTGCTTTACTCCAAATTTCAGAGTACTGATGAGGAATCTCATGGTTCCGCAAACTTGCCCGTTACATGCCTTGAATGAGTAGAGGTGGGTGAATGCTCTTTAGGAAATGATTCCCCTGGTAGCATTTTGTTTGTTTGGGGGCATTGCTTCTAATTTTGTTCATTGCTTTTGCCCCTTTTCTTCTTTGATGTGTTTCAGGTTGAGTTAGCTCCATTTTTAATTTACTGCACTGATTTGAGCAAGAAATATTTTGATACAGTTTCATTCTGTTCTCTTGACTCAGAAATCTCTTTACTGATGAGATTCAGGTAGGATCATAGAATCTAGACTTCAGCTCTGTTCTTTCTGTTCTATAAAGTGAGCACTTGATATCTTTTCTCGACATTATCACTCCTTCAAATCTGTAAGGATTGTTAGAAGCCTTATTGCCCCAGTCTGGAATCAGCAGATGGATTTTGCATAACAAGAACATGTTATCACTGGAAATTGTGAGATGTTCTCTGGAAGGTATTTAATACAGGCCTGGGAGGTTTTTATCCCATGTGGCTTTGGCAGCTTCTGTCCATACTCAAGTTACTTTTTATCTATTCATGCTAAATTTTCAGATATCTGTCACATATGTATCGGGGAACCTGAGCATGGGCAGAGGCTGTATGCTAGCCTGCAGCACAGTGCCACCCACCCCTATGGCTGGACAGCTCTCACAGAGACTGGAGAGGCTACTTACTGGGTGAGGGTGGCAATGGAATACATACAGCTTTTCCTGAGGACTGCTGTCCTGTGCCTTTACTTTTTCTCTTGCCTTAGAGGCCTAGAAAACCTGTCTCAGCACAGAGGCTCTGACAACTTCCACAGTGCTGCAGCCTGCGAGGTGTCCTCCATAAGTAACCCCAGTTAACTCACCCTAGTCCAAGCTGGATTGGTTTGGTTCAGTCAATCTGTGGACCTTTTGTGCGTGTCTCTCAATGCTGAGGCTGCTGTTTCTTTTAAATCTGTTGGGGAAATTTATGGACACCCCCACCCCCACCAAATCCCATGAGTGTGTGTGTGTGTGTGTGTGTGTGTGTGTGTGTGTATGTGTTCCTGCCCAGCAGAAAAATGTCTGACTTGGAAAGGGAAAAAGGGATTTGAGATTTTATTGTACTTTTTTTCTAACTCAGTAGTATTATTGCCATGATCAGTGATGCTAAACTTTGGGAGATAATTTCTCATTTATATTTGAACAGAGACACCTTCAGCCTAGTACTTTGCATGAAACCCATTACAAATGAAAGGCATTGGACATTCTGTGATAGGAAAAATAGTCCTCTTAGAATAATTTAAATTCAGTAGCTACCTCTAACAAATTACTATGATCTCCCACTTTTGTTTGGTTCCTCCAAGAGCAACAGCCAAAGTCCATGGGATTCTGACATATTTTTCCCAAATAACACAAAGTCAGTTCTCTTAGTGCCTGTACAGTAAGCTTCATTTCTCTAACAGATTTGACTTGAGAGGCAGACCAGCCGACTAGATCTACTGTGGGGACTCAGGGGTAGCTGGGAAAAGGGGTGGGGCACTAGTGACAAAGCCCACATCTGAAAGTGTGAGTAGCAAAATTTCAAGTAGTACAAATATCCAGGCCTTTCTCCTTTGGCAATCTGTCTTGGAATCCTAGAACCTTACAGACTGAGTTCACACTTATACAGAAGTTTTAAATCCAGAAATCTAGACAGAAAAGCTTTACCTCATTGTGTCTCAACAACTCCAGTATGAATGTGAATATTGTTATTAAGTCTCTCCTTTCTAAGATCTGTTCTCCACCCACCAGAATTTCAGGGCAGAGAGTACACAAAGTGAAAGAAAGACAGATGTATGGGAGGGAGGGGTTTTATAGTTTTAAACTTAAAAGAACAGTTGAGTTGCAAGAATTATTCATGTATTCTTCCCAGATTCAATAATTACTTATACTTTCTCTGCTTGCTGTCTTATCCTTTCCTAAATTGATTTATGAGTGTATGTGTGTAGATGCTCATGTGGGTATGTGTGCATGTATGTACTTTTGAGCCATCTCACAGTTAGGTGAGGAGATCATGTGACTTTATTCCTGAATATTTCTGTGTCTTTCCTTAAAGAACATTTTCTCATATAATCATAGTATAATTCTCAAAATTAGGAAATTAAATGTGAATAGAATACTATTTTGTAATCTGCATGTTTGGTTCATATTCTAATTGTCTTAATAGTGCCCTATAAAACTGTTTTGTGGTACAATATTCCTTTATAAATCTCACGTACCATAGGCTGAGAGGCTAATAAGCGAAATTTCTCATAGCTCTAGAAGCTAGAGTCTAGGATTAAACTATGGAAAATTATGTCTAAGGAGGCCCCAATTCTTAATTTTAGGTGGCTCTTTATCATGTGGAAGGGAAGTGAAGATACCCCTTGGATCTGTTCTATATAGACAGTACTCCCACATGTGAGGGCTTTACCCCATGACTTAATTACTTTTCAAAGACCCAACCGCCTAATGTCATGGAGGCAGGGAGTGATAAGGAGGGAGGGACAAACATTAAGATCACAGAAGTCTCTTGCATCTCTTTTAATCTAGAATAATTCTTCTGCATGTGTCAATATGTTTGTTTGTTTGGTAGCGGGGTTTGAAAGGGACCACTGAGTTACCCAACCTGGCCCCAAGCTTGTGATCCTTCAGCCTCAGCCTACCTACTTATAAGCTGGGATTATAGGTATATGACCCCAAGCCAAGCCTGCCATTCATGACCTTGGCATTTTTGAAGAGCATAACATAGATATTCTAGGATGTCCTTCAATTTGAGTTTGCATGATAAAATTCAGACTTTGCATTTTGGGCCCATGTTGTAGTTTAAAACAACAACAAAACAATAAAAAACATGGGCTGCTGCTCTCTTGGGGGTCTTTGGAGGCACTCATTTCAATTCATCCTAATACTAATGATTTAAACTTTGATCATCTAGTTGAGGATCTTCCCCTCAACTTGGAAGCTACCTCTGCTTCTTTTTCTAACTAGTAAGATGTTTTATGAGATTGTGAGTGCTATCTTTATCATAAAACTTTTACATGCTAGTTTTAGTATTGATTGATGAGCTTTTATTACTATCATTTGGAAGGGTTTATGCTTAGAGCTGGATAATATTTGCCATGTTCCATGATGTCTTTTTTCTTCTTGGTAATGACTTTCTTCTGAACTTTTACCCTGCTGGCCTAAGGCTAAGTCTCTCTGCCCTGGGAAATGGTGAATGGTAGGGATCATTAATGGAATAAAATTCTTGACCTGGAGCTCCAAAATAAGATCGTGAAAGTCATAGCTATCAGATGTAAAGTGATCTGTGTTTTTAGAGAAGGCTATTTCCTTCTCTATCTTTTTCTAATTTTCCTTGCTGTCTTTTATTGGCAAAAGCTGACAGTTCAGAGAGGAGTATTGGAGGATGCCAAAATTTGCTCAGATATAGGCTACTTATTGTATGCCAAAAGATACTAACTCATATTAAACAAAATAAATTTGAAAGCATTGGCCAGCTCTGCAGGCCAGAAGGCACAGTACCACTGCGGTGGGCGCACATACAAGGAACAACAGTCCTAAGGTCAAATGGAGCAAAATGTTGACAGGTGTTGAGCTTGGGTGGGTTTTCATTTCATTATTCTTTCTACCCCTTTATCTACTTTTCCTTATCAAAATAAAAGAGATTCAGGCTAGGCTTACGGGACTCAGAAAATGGCTTGTGTGAGTAGAAGAAATATGTGACAATTTAAAAGAGATTTTCTGCCATATAGAGGATAATAGCATGGGAGACCAAGGTGTGCCCCTAAAATATGAAAGATTATTCAGCTGAAGACAGTTAAGAAGACAGTTTTTCCACTTTCGTAAATGTGGGACACAGTTTTATAAATAGGAGATGTATCCTACCCCTGTCTCTCCTAGACAAAAAACAACAATAACAACAGCAACACAGAACATTAATGTCTGATGACAGCTTTATTTCCTGGTGATCATACCAGTGGAATCCACAATGATAAGCTTCACAGGCCACGAGTGGTTACTTGTTTCATCCCAAGTATCGGCTTATGGAGGACTCACACTCCTTTTCCTTTGTCTTTCAATACAAAAAAGTATTGTTTGTTTCAGATGTTACTTAAGTTGGAATTCAATGCCTCCTCCTTAAGAACTATGTGAGAACTCTGTTCTGCATATGTACTTCGCATGCATGAATTATAGCTGTTGATAAATCAACTTGCTTTTTTCTTTTTAATCTGTTTTTTTTTTTAAACATGATCCACTCAAACCAAGGAACTATGTGAAACATTATGATTCTTTTCAATAGAAACTCTCCCCTGGGCTGAGTAGGGATGACTTGAGAGGATTTAATGACTGGAGAGGGTATGACCAGTTTTAATAGATTTTTTGAGAGGTAAATCCACATTCTTTCTGTTGGGTGAAATCTTTCAGCAGGTGAGTTGAAGGGAAACATAAAATAAAGTAAACATCAGCTCTGAGGATTAGAAACTTGTGCCTCAGTTCCTGGGATATGTTTAAGGGTGATTTCAAGTATCTCAAAGAAAGCCCCTGTGGAAGAACTGAGTATGGTAGGCCAGAGGTAGTGCATATTTGGGGAAAGGGGCCTAATTTGGTACTCCAGATTCAATGCTCTGTAATGTCCCAAGGGCATCTGATAGCAATTATCATGAGTCTGAGCAGCCCCAAAGGCTGTGTGGACATGAAGAACAAGTACACCCTCTGTCAACCAGAGCCTGGATCTCTGATGACAACACTTGAGAGTGAGTTCTCTAGGCCATGGAGATATATTACCGTAGCAGAGGATACCAGTGGAGAAACAACCATGTGCCAGATATCTACCCTGCCTCTGGACCTACAAGGCCAGAGGGGAAGAAAATAGAATTTTCACTTCACCCTAAAAAGTTTTCAGCTGGGGCTTCTGTAAGAGAAGATAGATTGTCAAAAGGAAACCATAAAGAAGTTCAATAACAAGTGAATTTTGTATATACAAATATCTCTTCCCTTCAAAGAAAAGGAAGGGGGCCTTATTTTGTCACGGAAAGGTTTTATAACAGAAGACTACAAAAAACTTGCTCATACACACAAGACTCATCAATATGAACAGGATGATAATCATCCATTGAGCCAGTCAGATGCAGAACCAGTGATCCAGGAGAGGGAGCCCTGGTCTGTGGCTCAGTGGGCTGGTCCTGGCCCCTCGGGACTAGGTAGTAGCACAATGCCCAAGTGTCCCTGTGATCTGGGCAGCAGCCAGGGCTTCAATGGCAGACTCTGGTGAGGAGCAGTGAAATGAGCTGGAGGCCTTGGCATCCGCCTACCCCGAGTCCTTCACAGACTCGGAAGTTGTGGCCAGTGCTTTTTCTTTTTTATTTTAATGTGTTTGGTACAAGGTCTCAGATTTGTTGCGGTCTTCCTGTTTTTAGCATCTCCAAGGCTGGAATTCAGGAATGCACCACCATGTTGGTCTTGGTAGCCAGCTCAGCTTGCCCTGCGACAGGTCTGGTGCAGCATGTGGTGCCTGTGATTGAATCCTGTTCCCTGCACTTGCCTAAACAGGCTTTCAGTCCGCTAAGCTATCTCAACTCCTAGCCAGTACTTCTCAGTATTATCAGAAAATCCACCCATTACTATGACATTTGATGCTGGAGAAAGTGATGAAATTGTCCAGACTACCCTCAGGTTTACAGGTAGTGAAAAATATGAAGATGAAGCTCCTCTTTCAGAAATATTCTACCAGGAAAATCTAGAAGATAATGATGTCACAGATACTGTAAAATTATTACCGCTGCAGGCTGAGGAAAATCTTGGTGTGTTCATGATCTTTAGTAACAGCAATGCAAGAAAAAAATTTAATAAAATAGTAGATAAGATAAAAACGAGAAGAGAGGAAGTAAGAAACTAAAAGAAAAAGAAGCAGAAGAAACAGAGAAGCAATCACTCTATAGCAGCCCTGTTACCATTGAGAATTTCTTATGTTGGAAAACTAAGTTTGAGGCAGAACTCTTGGAAATGGAAAAGAGATAGATGAAGAAGAACAAGAAGGAAAAAGTAAGCAGTGTAGCAAACAGCTGTTTGAACCAGATTATAATCTTGACACAGCTGATACCCAGTTCTGGGAGGATGGTGGAAGCAGCGTGGAAGTAGATCACTCTTTGTCCCAGGAAATGGATGACTTCGAGGTGGAGAAAGTCCAAAGTGATCCTGACTCCAGTTCTGCAGATGCAGGGAGTGACTTCACAGAGTGATGGGTGTCTCCGTCTCCGGAGAGTGTCGATGGCCGCAGCATCTTTGCCTATTCTGAGGTTTCATCTTCCTTTCTTTTTTTTTTTTTTTTTTGTAAGAAAAAATAATTTTCAGGAGAATATTCTTTTGATAACTTTCATAATTGAACTTAATAAACTGATCAAAACACTTCAAAAAATAATCCATTGGGCCTTTGTTCAACACAATTTTGTACTTCTATTGTTAGGAGTCATTTTCATCTTATCAGACCTCAAATACTAACATCTCTATAGCAGTGCAAAAATAGTCAACATGATGAACAGTCTAGGCCTCTTTAAAGTTGGATATGTGAGGGCTGGTGAGATAGCTCAATGGACCAAATACCTGCTTAAGCAAGAGCAGGGCCTGAGGTTTGATCCCTGGCACCATACGCAGTCCTGGTCCTGCCCCTGGGCATGCTAAACTGGTCACTGAGTCTGGGTTTGGTGGCACATGCTTGTAATCCTAGCACTGGGGAGGCTGAAAACATGAATATCAGTATGAGTCCAAGCTGTGTAGTGGGATCCTGTACCAAATACATCAAAACAAAAATAAAATAAAATTGGATGCTCAAAGCAGGGATCCTCAGCAAACCAGCACAACATCTGTGGTGGCAGCAGCAGTGGGGACAGCCCTGGCAGAGACCCCTACAATTACCTGGACCCAGCTGTTGGAAAGTGAGATGAACCAGTGCTATGCTTTGGCACACAGACAAGAGGAATAGAAGGGGGAAGGTGGAGCCACCATTCTTTCCATATATATATGTCCCCAACAACAGAACATGAACCCCAGCCCCTGTATCCAGAAGCCAAGATTAGCTTGGCACAAATCTCACTGTTAAACTGGCTGGAGTGCACAACACATTTGTGAGATCAGACTTGGACCTACTGCAGAACTACAAATGCTAGAGGAATGTATTCTGTTTATTTTTCTATCTTTGTTTGATTGATTTCCCTTTTTCTGCACAATTTGTCTTTAAAATTTAGTCTAGTTTGATTTTGTTTTAATTTTTAGTATTATTTTTGTTTTCTGTTTTTAGTCTTTTTCCCTCCTCTCTTCTTTTCTCTCTCTTTAATGACCTAGATTTATTACCTTTCTGTATGATTTCATCTACTTGTCTTCTAATTCTCTTTGGCCAACTAACTTGCTTGATCTTATGCTATGTCTATGTGAATAAACATTGTCTCTTCTCTGCCTGGTTTACTTCAGTGCTCTCTATTCTTCTGTATTCTTTTCCTTTCCTGTATCCCAGCTTCCCAAAACTTGGGTGATCATTGTATGACCTCTAGCATTTCTTCTATGTAAGACCTTCATGGATTGTCTGTCTTGCCCAAGATCTCCCTTATCTCTCCCCTCAATACAGGGTAAAATCATTCCACTAAAGGGCAAATCATTGTACACATGTTCCTGACATATGCTGGATTCTGTAATCCAACTGTAGAACTTGCTCCTCTGGTTAAGGGTAACAGACTAATAGTTAATCACAGTGTGTCAGTAGCCAGGCTGTGCTCTAGACTTTCTATTGTCAACTCTACTTCTTTATCCAGAATACCATACCTTCCATAATCAGTTTTTTCTCCTGTGTGATAACCCTGTGATTGTACGTACCATTACCATCTCTATAATCCAGTATCAAAGGACTGGGTGTTGGGTCAAAATAGGTTACAACTTATCCTCAACACATCAGTAAGTTAGGTTCTTCAGATCAAGATGAAAAGAAAGAACCACCTACAGCTGAAGATATCCTGGTGGAACAGCAATTGCCTAGGAAAGGCTTGGTACTAGGGATAAATCTCTCTACCATAAGAAGCCTATAAACATTGAATCAGAAAACAAAACAATAGAACAAAAATAGAAATAAGGTGATGACAAGACACAGAAGCAAAAAGCAACCCTACACACCTTGCCCTCCCATGACAAGCCCAGAGCACAATAAGAGAGAAAATCAGGAATTAACCACTGGAACTTTCTGAAACGATAGCAACAGAAGAAAATTTTAAAAAATGGAAAAAGGCTAAAGAAAAAAATTCTCTAATGTGCAAAAAGAATGTTGATCAAAGTGAACAACATTAAAACACAGATTAAAAAAAAAATAGAGGAGCTCAGGAAAATAATGGAAAACATGAAAGTCCAATGTAGGAAAGAAGTCGAATCTATGAAATAGATAGAAACAGGAGTTGAGGTGACTGAAAACTCCATTGAAAGTATGCTCAACAGAGTGAATGAAGAAGAGGACAGACTATCAGATCTAGAAGATAGAATTGAAGCTGTGACATGAAAAGAAAGGGACCTTAAAACTAGAAAAAGACCTTGAAAAATCAGTTCAACAGCTACAAGATGAACCAAAGAATAGCAAAAGACTGACTGCAGTTGGTGAAAAAGCCAGAGATCGTGCAAAAGACATAAAACAAAACCAATTTCACAGAAATAATGGCAGAAAAACTTCACAAACATGTAAAGAATTTGACATACAAATAAATGAATCATAGAGAAGTGCCAATAGGCATAACCAAAGGAAATCTACTTAGGTTCATAATAACCAAGACTCCAGAAATTTAGCACAAGAAAGAATATTAAAAGCAGCTAGAGAAAGAAAACAATCTTCAACCCAGAATAATGTACCTAGCAAAGCTGTCTTTAAAAAATAATGGAGAAATAAGGTATTTCCATAACAAAGAATAACTGAAGAATTTTAAGGTCATCAAACCAGAACTACAGCATGCTTTGAAGATTTATTACAATGGGAAAACAAAGTCTGAAAACACATGAACACTAATAGAAAGAAGCTGTCAGAAGGCGAAGCAAATAGGTAGGTGAGAAAGACAGGGAACCAAAAGCAGGAAAATAACATGAATAAGATACACCCGTAGAAGATATTAGTTCTGTCAATATGAATGATCTCAATGCATCAATCAAAGAAATGGGCTAGCAGAATGGATCAAGAAACAAGTCCAACAATATGTTTCATTGAAGAAACACATTTAACTCACAAAGAAATTCATAGAGTAAAAGTCAAAGGATATAAAATAATTCTCTATTCCACAGAAACCTAGAAAAAAGCCAGGCCAGATATTCTATTTGCAGACAGTGTAAACTTTAAGCCAAAACTGATCAAAGGAGACAGTGAAGGTTACTACGTACTTGTTAAGGGAAACTCCAAGAAAATATAGCAATCATAAATGTAAATGCACCAAGCACTGAGCTACATCAAACTAGTATTAACTGACATGAAAAATGAAAAAAGCACTAACACAATTGTGGTGAGAGGCCTCAATACTCCACTGTCATAAACTGATCAACCAGACTTCTTCCCCAAGAAAATCAACAAAGACATATCAGAATTAAACCAAGACTGTGATTAAATGGAGCTGGTAGATGTTTGCAGAGTGTTCCACCCAAAAGCACCGTAATATATATACTTCTGAGCTGTACATGGACATTCTCTGAAACAGATCATGTATTAGCTCACAAAACATGTTCAAGCAAATGTAGAGGAATTGAGGTCATCCCATGCATACTCTGACAATAGGGCAATGAAACTGGAAATCAACAACAAAAGAAACTACAAAAACTACATAAGCACGTGGAAACTAAATAACATCCTTCTAAAGAACCAGAGGGTCACAGAGGAAATTAAAGATGAAATAAATCAGTATATACAGTTAAACAATAATATCAATACAGCATACCAAGGGATGTAGTGAAAGCAGTCCTATGAAACAAATTGATAGCAGTGAATTCTCACATTGAAAAACAGAGTCATCTCAAATAAACAGCCTAATGCTGAGCCTCACACTTCTAGATAAAGAAGATCAAATCAAAGCCAAAGATCATATGATGGAGGAAGTTATAAATATAAAAGCAGAAAATAATGCAATTGCATTTAATCTTAATGCAACTGAGACTAAAAACAATACAAAAAAACAGTGAATTGAAAAGTTGGTTCTTTGAAAGAATCAATAAAATTGAAAAGAAACATTAGCTAACTTCATCAAAAACAGGAAATAAGGGCCAGTCAAATAGCTCAGCAGATTAAAGCACTAGAAAGCAGGTGCAAGGGCCAGGGGTTTGATCCCTGGGCCTGCCATGCTGGCTCTGCCCCTGGTGTACACTGAAATGGCAATTGAGACTGGCATGGTGGTGTGCACTTGTAATCCCAGCTCTTGGGAGGCTGTAAACAGGCAGATCACTATGAGTCCAATCTAGTGAGACCCTGAGCACCTTGTGGACCCTTCAAAAAAAAAAAAAAAAACAGGAAAGAAAAACTACAAATTCTAACAATTATGAATGAAAATGGGGAAATCACAACATATTCTCCAGAAATTCAGGTAATCCTTGAAGCTCTTCTTTTTCTCTAATGTTTGGTCTGCAAACTTAAGTTGTTAACCCTTCAGGAGAGAAGCTTAATGATATTATTACCCTATAACTTAGACAGTTAAGCTTAATCTCACTATCTGTCTGAATATCAAACATCTGAGACATAACATGGAACAGGTATTTTCCAACAAGTATTGATATGTTAAATTTTAGATCCCTATAGAATGTGAAGAAAAGATAAATACAAGACAAAAATTAAAAAGACAGGGATAAACAATTACATATTTTTACACAGAAATTTAGAAATCTAACGATATACAGCATTGTAGTATGACAGTCCTATGACTTTTTTTCTCTTGTCTCTTGTTTCATTTATTACCCTTTTTTTAAACATTTACTTGAGAGACAGCATGGCAGTAGTTGGTATGACATGACAAGCAGTATGTATTTAGAAGATCAGAATGACAGACATTCCAAGCATGACCCTAGTATTGCACATTGCTATCTTCGGTGCAGTTGCTTAGTTCATAGGTATCAGCATATATAGTTAGTCAGGGTGAGAATCCTACCAATTAACTGCTAGTCTCAAAAAACCTGCTGAAGATTCTCAGGATCATTGCCTTAACCATTTTGTGCATATAAATGTATGGCTTTGCCTTTGTCATGTTTCCTAGCTTTCCTCCTTGCCCTCTTTTCATTATTCAATTCTTAAGTTCTCACTTTCCTTTTAATTGTGTTCTACCTTTCTATTTTTATTTCTTCTTTTGAGTTCTTACACTAGGGAGACTATATGATATTTACAAATGTGGTTCTGATTTATTTCACTAATGAGTATATCTTCAAGTGGAATCTACTTATATATGAAGACTTTAAGATTGTCATTCTTTATGGCTGAGTAATACTCCATTGTATAAAAATACATCTTTTTCACCCATTTCTCAGGTGACAAGCATTTTGGTTGCTTCCAAGATCTGACTATCACAAATTGTGCTGCTATAAACATAGGTATACATATATCGCTGTGATATGATGTTTTCAGTTCTTCTAGGCAAATTCCCAGTAAGGGGGATAGCTGGCTTGAATGGGATTTCCAATCCTAGTTTTTTAAGGAGTCTTCATACTGATTTCCATAATGATTGCATCAGTCTACATTCCCATCAATAGTATTAATTATTGTAACTGTCCTACTAACCTGTTTTGAAACTGTCTCATTGCTATTTTTTTTCTTTTCTTTTTTTTTTTTTTTTGGCATAATTGGGGCTTGAACTCAGGCTCTTGCACTCACCAGGGAAGTGTTTATTCCACCGAGCCATTTCACTGGCCCCTCTCAATAAAATGACTTAAAAAAAGAAATTCAGATAAACAATACTTACTATGAAAACTATATTCTAGTAGATAGAAAACACAGAAAACCTGGAAAGAATCCTAGACACAATTGAATTAAGAAAGCTAAGTCAAAATGATACAAAACTTATAAACTGATATTCAATGAAACTGAAAGCATATTTAAAAGTTTACCACCAAAGAAAAACACAGGCTCTGATGGATTTGCTGTTTAATTATAGAAGACACTTAAAGAACTAATGCACCTAATACCAAAACATTTAAGGAAATTGAAAGGAAAGCAAAATTTCCAAAATCATTCCTGGTAGCAACCATTACTCTCCTTCCAAAATCAGAGAAGAGGGCCAGGCCAGCCAAATACCTCAGTGGACTAAAGTGCCTGCAAGCAGGTGCAGGGGCTGGGGGTTTTATCTCCAGATCTGTCATGCTGGCCCTGCCCCAGGGGCATGCTGAGATGGCATGGTGGTAAGCGCTTGTAATCCCAGCTCTTAGGATACTGTATACAGGTGTATCATGAGTTCATTCTAGTAGTAAGGCCCTGTAGACCCTTCCCTAAATTAAAATAAAAAAACTAGAGAACTATCCAACTCAAAAGGAAATTTACAAGCCAATTTCTTTAATGAATATAGACACAAATATCCTCAATAACATTCTAGCAACCAGTGCAGCAAATCATCAAGAATATTGTACACAATGCAGAAGTAGGATTAATACTAGTGATGCAGGGGTGGTTCACGCAAACATCAATATAAATAATATACCATATTAACATAACAAACACATGATCATCTCAATAGATGCAGACAAATCATTTGACAAATTCCAACACCAACTCATGATATAAAGTTTCTACAGCAACTTAGAATACATGATCTTTACCTCAATCAGAGAAAATCCTTCTATGACAAACCAACCGCTAACATTGTATTAAGTGGACAAATTTTGAAAGCTTTAAATCTGAAATCAAGAACACAGCAAGACCACTGTTATTCAATATAGTTTTAAAAATTAGTTCTAAATATTAGCCAGAGCAAGTAGACAAACAATTAAAAGAGATAAGGATAGAAAGAAGTTAAATTATCATTATTTGCAGATGACATGACATTCTACATAGAAAACCCAAAAGACTCCATCCACCAAGAGACTTCTAGATTTAATAACCAAATTTAGTAGTGTACCTGGATTCAAAGTCAACACCTCAAATTCAATAACATTTCTGTATACAAGCAACAACTCAGAGGGAGAAAGGAGGGATTCCACATCCTTACAATAGCATCCAAAAAACTAAAATGCTTATGAATCAATCTAACAAAGAAAGCAAAAGATCTATATATTGAAAATCATCGTACTCTGAAAAATATTGAAGAGGAAATCAGAAAATGAAAGATATTCTTTGCTCCTGCATATGAAGAACCAACATAGTGAAAATGGCCATACTTCCAAAACTGTTACTCAGATTCAATACCATTCCCAATCAGAATACTGCTAGGATACCTCATGAAACTAAAGAAAACTTTCCTAAAATTCATTTAGAATGAGAAGAGACCTAGAATAGCAAAAGCAGTTCTCACATCAAAAGCAAGTCAGGGGACATCATATTCCCTGATCTGAAATTATACTGCAAAGCTATTCTGATAAAATCAGCATGGTGTTGGCAGAAAAAAACCCAACAGATCTGAGGATCCATGGAACAGAATAGGAGATGCAGATGCAACTCCAAACACACTCAGCCATGCTATCTTTGACAAAGGAACCCAACGTTCTTACTGGAAGAAAGATAACGGTCCTGGAAAAAACTGGCTTTCCACCTGCCAAAGATTAAAATTAGACCTATGTCTCTCACCATGCACTAAAGTAAAAATGATCAAAGATCTAAACATGAGAAATCCCTAACTACTACAAATAATAAAAAATGGGACTTGATCTTATTAAAAATATTTTGTACAGCAAAAGGAATCACTGAAGAGTGAAAAGACAACTGATGGAAAAATTATAGCCAGTTGTCCCTTAAACAAAGGACTTATATCTGTAGCATACAAAGAATTGGACAAATCAGGTCTCCAAACTTCAAAGACCTAATCCAAAGGTGAATATACACCTGGGATGAATATCCACTTGTCAGATGAAACACAAATGGCAGATAAATTTATGAAAATATGTTCAACATCACTTGTCAATAGAGAGATTCAAATTAAAACCACACCAAGATTCCATCCCACCCCCGAAACAGTGGCTATCATAATCAAATTAACCAATGCTGGCTGGGCTGTAAGGAAAAGAATTCCTTCTTCCCTGTTGGTAAGAGTATAGAATGGGGCAACCACTGGGGCAATCTGTGTAGAAATTCCTTCAAAATCTAGGAATAGACATTCCATTTGATCCAGCTATTCCCTTTCTGGATATCTTCATGAAAGATTTAAAACCATAATAGCATAGTAACAAATGCGAACCTATATTTGTAGTAACACAATTTGTCAAAGCTAAACCTTGGAAACAACTCAAATGCCCACCCACTGAGGAAAAGATAAAAATAGATATTGTTTCACTAGTGTGAGAAATCAAATGAGTAAATAAGATCCAAAATATTCAATACATATTGTGAATTTGGAAGAAACTTTTCAAAAGAAAAGACAAACTTGGTTTAGGGAAAGGAGAAAGGAAGGAAAGGGAAAGAAATACATGCACACACGCACGCATGCATGCATGCATGCAACACATAGTTATGCAGCCAGTTTCTCTTAGAAAAGAAAAGGCTTATTGAAAAGTAAGATTTGAACTAATATTGTTTGGATAATATTTCTCATATTTATATTTTGTACTCTGAATAACTGTTACAAAGATAACTGGTGGGAGAAGCTGAAACTTGAGACTGGTCATATGTGAGAGGGCAGGACAAGGTCACAGTGCCTAAAACAGTCAAACTACTTTAATCTTGAAAAAAACCATTGTGCTAGGCAATTTCAGTCATTAGTTGCTGACCAACCTTGTGTCTTGTGATAATAACTTTGCAAAGATATAAATAAACACCCCTACAGTTGTTCTTTGGGCTCTTTGCCAGTAGAGCAAATAGGCCCCCACCTGACCTCAGATATTGTCTCTTGTTTTTATTTTCTGAATTTGTCTGCCATTTTCTCTTGGGGACCACCCAGAGACCAATGATTCCCTATAGATAACAATATACCATGTTTTAATTATTATTACTGTGTTACTAGCTTGTTTTGAAACTATTTTATGCTTATTTTTATTTTTCTCTTTAAAATAAAAGAAAAATGAAAAAAATAAATAAAATTGGATATTCCTAGAAGATTTCTCTAAGCACTCACTATTCTACTGAAGCACACTCAGTGTCATAGTTTGGGGTTTTGCAAGGGGAACAATACAATAAAGGACACATTTTATAAGATTATTGTGTAATTAATTAGTCAATGAATCATATACAAAAAGTGGAGGAAATATGTGCACACACTAAAGACCAAATAATCCAGCTTTGGGTCTGGATCCCAAGGAAATATCCTGCATGACTCTAGCTGAAGATCTAGAGCTCAGAACAGTGCCTCCCACAAGTCCAACTGGAGGCCTAGAGCCCACAACAGTATCTCATGCAAGCATGTTTCTTGGGTAGTGCTGAAAAGGCCCAAAGGTCAGTGGTGGAAGCTAGACAGTCCTTGCCAGCAGGATGAAGGATTTCTGCTAGGAGGCTAAGGGGTGTACATTGGAACCAGGAAGTGACACTCGAGGTAAGAAGCAGAGCTTTGAAAAGTACCACAGCCATCTTCAGCAACAGTGATGTCCCAAGTTCCTCCTCTGAGGAGAACAACCAAGTTCACTGGGAAAGCCAGCATGACAAGGTCTCCCAGCAGAACAGCCCAAGAAGACCAGTAGCTTCCAACAGCTCCAACACCTTCTCCAGTTCTGCCTCTTATGCTGCTGGCAACAATCCTCAGCGGGGCCTCACACACCAGCCCCTGGTTCAGTTCAGCTGGGTGTTGTAAGTTGGCCGCCAGTTAGCAATCCACAACACTCAATAATTCTTTTTGCCAATTACAAAGTTTTTACAGTTTTTCCAAAAATCCTTAAGGAAAATGTCTGTATGCTACAACTTTTGCAAGGAATAAAATGACATAGCAAGACATGCTAGATGCCAAATATGCAGAGTTTATGTCCCTTGAAGTTGAAGAATGAATTCTGAACAATAATGAAAGTGAAGAGTAAAAAGCTTGTTTGAGAAAAGGAATTGGGAATAGGATAACTCGTGACATCCTAGGATGCGCCATGAGTGGGTTGCTAATGGGCTCCCTCCTCAAAGCAAGTTTTATAGAGCAAAACACGAGGTAGGTACAACATTGGTCCAGATTATGTTCAACCAACAAGATTGCAATTATAATTGCTTAGATACTGTTGATCTAATGGTAGCAAGGTTATATGAGTGACATCATTAACTTAGGTTGATAATCTATAGTCTTGGCCTTGCCCTTTGTCTTAGCACTCATAAAGGTTTTAGTCTTAGGGGCAAGATGATGGCCCATCCTTAATGAGGTCATGGGAAATCCAAAGAGATGACACCAGTAATCTCAAGCCTCCATTCATCCCTTAGGGAAGTATGTAGAATCAGCGATCGTGACTTTAATCTTCAGACGCACCTCCAGCCGCAGTCCTGAAGCATCTTCGTCTTCTGCACTGTCTCCCTCGAGGAGTGGCTGCCTACTATATTTCTACCGAACTTAGCTGTTCATAATATTCTCATCCTCTGAAGAAGTACCTCTACCTGTGGTTAGAGGAGAAGGGATGCAGTTTTCATCTAGCTACTTCAAGCTGAGAATTTAGTGAACATATCCTAACTCTGTACCTTCTTTCCCTCTCCTCCCTCTTTTTTTCTGTCTCATGGTTCACTTCCCATATAAAAAGATCCTTCCACTATTTCCTATTGCCCTTTATTTAATCTTTTTAATTTTTAAAGAGTACAAATTAGTACTAAAATAGAAAAGAATTATAAGTGATACAGATTTTCACTTAATAAACTAATATGAATTTCACAGTATTTGTTGTAATACTTAGTGTTGTCTTCCAACCAGTTATTCATATTACCAGATATATGCATGTATAATTGGAGAAGAAAGAAATGTATAAGACATTAGAAAGAGAAGTACAAATAATTAAATAAAGGAGATGAAACAAATTAAAGCATTAATTGCCCCTTTCCATGGACCAGCAGAATTTCACAGTATAGTTGTCCAAACCATCCTGCTTACCTACATAAATAAATCTCTTTCCCCCATTCGACCTCCAATCCTCCTCAGCTCAGTAATTTTTCTTTTGAATAAGTTCATTCCCTTTTTATAATATCTATCATATCTTTCTGATTCCATTTTCATCTTTCAGGTTTTCATACTAAGGAGATGATACGATATTTATACATGCAGGTCAGATGTATTTCGCTTATGAGTGTGTTCTCTAGTTGAATCCATTTACTGTTGGTGGGAGTGCAGACCTGCACTACCGTTATGGAAATCAGTGCAGAGATTCCTTAAAAAGCTGAGATTGGAGATCCCATTCAACCCAGCTATTTCCCTCCTGGTTAGTTTTCCAAAACTAAAAGCCTCATACCACAGCCATATATGCTCACCATGTTTATAGCAATGCAATTTGTTTTAGCTAAATCCTAGAAACAACCCAGATGCCTATCAAGTGAAGAATGGAAAAGGAAGGTGTAGTATTTCTACACAATGGAATATTTATTATTCAGGTATAAAACAGGATAGCTCAGAGGACTAAAGCGTCTGCTTAGGCAGAGTGTAGTGCCAGGGGTTCAGGTCCCAGCCTGCCATGCCAGCCATGCCCCTGGAATGTGCTGAGCGAGTGATCAAGACTGGGTGTGGTGGCACATGAATGTAATCCTAGCACTTGCGAGGCTGAGAACAGGAGAATCACTATGAGCCAGATCTACCTAGTGAGACCCTGTATTAAAAATACTCTAATAAAATAAAACAGGATACATTCATTTTGATCTTTATATTTTGGGCTTTTCATATAACAGAAACAATGCTTTATTTAAGGATTATTTAAGGGTTTATTCCATCTAACACTTTAGGCTCATGTTCTGTTCATTTTCTTACAAACGAATTAAGTTTATTCTTCTTTATGGCAAAAATAGTATTCCACCGTGTATAAATACAACCTTTTCTTTATTTTTTCTCATCTGTTGATGGATATATAGTTTATTCTCAAGATTTGGCTATTGTGAATTGTGTTATTATAAAAATGGATATGCATGTGTCACTGAAATACAGTATCTTAGACTCTTCCAGAAAGATACTTTGAAGGGAAATAGCTAGATCAAACAGAATTTCGTGTCATAGTTTTTTGAGGAATCCTCATAGTGATTTTCACAAGGACTGTACTATTTTACATTCCCCACAAAAAATGCAGAAGTGCTCCTTGTCCCACTGCAGCCTCTGGCTTTTTTATGAGAGCCATTCTTTCTGGAGTAAGATAGAATCTCAGTGTTATTTTAATTTGCATTTGTCTAATATTCAGAAATGTTGGCCATCTTTTCGTGTATTTGCTGAACATTTGTATGTTTTCTTTGGAGGGAGGTCTGTTCATTTTACATGCCCATTTTGTGACTGGGTCTTTTATATCGAAATCTATTTTTTTGGCTGCTTTGTGTATCCTAGGTGTGGTCTTCTGAAGCGCAGCTGGCAGCTTTGTAGACTGTGTCCTCACTCTGTTGTTTGTTTGCAGAAGCTTTTTAATTTGATGGTCTCATTTCTTGATTCTTGGTGTTATTTCCTACACAACTGAAGTTCTATTCAGAAAATTTTTGCCTATGTCTTCGACATCAAGAGGCTTATATTCTAGCAGACTGTTTCTGTCATCATAGCTATATCTTTGATCCATTTTTATTTTAGTTTAATACATAGTGAGAGATATAGGTCTGGATTTATTCTTCTGCTATATGGACACCAATTTGCCCAGCACCAATTGTTAGGCAATTTGTCCTCTAGCATAAGTTTTCAACCCCATTATCAAAAATCATATAGCTCTATTGCCTGGAGTTGTTTCAGCATTCTCTATTCTATTTCATTGATCCATGTCTGGTTTTAAATCAATTACATTTTATTTTCATCACTTTGTAGTCTGGGACTGTGGTGACTTGTGTCTTACTCTTGTTGCCCAGGATTGCTTTTGCCATGTTAGGTCTCTTAAGTTCCAAATAAATTTTGGAATACAGTTTCTGTATTTTTGGAATATGACTACTTCCATCATTATATGAATTACTGTCTTTAGTTTTTCTGTGTTATTGTGAAAGCTATTGTCTCCCTAATTTCTCTCTCAGTGAGTTTATCATTGCTGTACAGGAATTCTGTTCAGTTTGTGTGTTGAGTTTGTGTCCTGGGATGCAACTGAATTTGCTTATTAATTGTAGGAGTGTAATTTTTGTGGATTTTTAAAAAATTTCTATGTAGAGAGTCACATCATCTACAAATCACTTTTTCCTTAACTAAACTTATGCCTTTTATTACTATGTCTTGCCTTATTACTGTGGCTATTCAAAAATTATATTGAACAGCAATGGTGATAGTGGACATCCTTTTCTTATTTCTGATTTTAAAGAGAATGACTTTTTCCACATTTAATATGATCATGTAGTGGGTTTGCCATAAGTGGCTTTCATCAAATGAGATACGGTTCCTCTGTGACTATTTTCTTCAGAGTTTAATCATGAATTGAAGTAAGATTTTTGTCACCAACATTTTCTGTATCAATTGAGATATGCATGTAACGTTTAGAATTTTCACCTAACACTATATGCTGATATCTGTGATCTTAACAACTACATAGAAGACAGCATTGTGTAATACAAAACCCATGATCAAAACACCTCTCATCTTGGTGTTCTAAATGTGTGCCATTTCTAATGTCTTATCAATTATTATACTCTCTTTAAAATAAATTAAAACAAAGAAGACAAGGAAAAAATAAAATTTCTTGAAAGCAAGAAATTTTCAATTCTTTTACCCATCTTGCATAACTATATCTGTTAAGATGAGCAACAGATTTGATGATAAAAATAGATAATAGAACAATCATTGTTAATTAGCTAGTCCTATTTTGAAAATCTGTAATGTAAGTATTGTTCTATGTTACCCTGTTTCTTTTTTCCATTTTTGTTTCTGTTCTTACTCTTCAAAATAAAATGAAATCAAATTTTAAAACTAAAGAAGAAAAATTGAGATGTGCATGTGATTCTTGTCCTTGCTTCTGCTAACGTGACGTAGTACATTTGTTCATTTGCCTATATTGAACCATTCCTGTATCCCTGGGATGAATCCTACCTGGCCACAGTGTATGATCTTTTTGATGATTTGTTGTACACTTCTTGTCAGTATCTTGAGGACTTTTGTGTTTATGTTCATTGAAGAGATTAGGCTGTAGTTCTCTCTTTTCTTTGTTTTTTTTTTGGGGGGGGGCTTATTTGTTTTAGAGAAGTGTCTACAGGGTGTTTAGGGTCTCACTACTAGATGGGACTCGTAGTGATCTGTCTGTTTACAGCTTCCCAAGATCTGGTATTACACCATGCCCAGTCTCAATTGCCATCTCAGCATGCCCCAGGGGATTGAACCCCCACCGCCTGAGCCTGCTTGCAGGCACTTTAATCTGCTGAGCTATTTGGCTGGCTCAGTGGATTAAAACTATTGGTTTGGTCATTTTCTGGTTTTGCGATCATAGTGATATTAGTTTCCTGATATGACTGATTCCCTTCACTTAACATTATGGTCCTGAAAGTGCATCTGTTTTCCTAGAAATGACTCTTATTGTTTATTACAGCAGAATACTGCTTCATTGTGCATATGTACCTCACTTATAGGGGTATATATATACCTCTTTCAGTTTCATTAAATAGTCTGAGGAGTAGAGGGATTAGATCTTCTCTAACTTTCTCATTGAATTCAGCATTGGATCCATCAGGACTTGGGCTTTTCTTCATTGGCAATTTTCTTTTTTTCTTCTTCCATCTCATTGTCAATGGTCATTGAGGATTTTTATATCTTCTTGGATCAGCTTTGGTATTTCATATGCATGTATGATTCTATACAGTTTTTAAAAAATTCTGCATTTCTTTAGAGTTCAGGTTCTCAAAGTAGTTACTTTTTTCATTTGTAATTGCATTGATTTGGTCTTTTCTTTTTTTGAGTAAGGACAGCTACAGGTTTGTCCATATTGTTGTTTTTTCAAAGAATTGGCTCTTCAACTCCCTAGTTCTTTGTATTTTGTTTGGCCTCAATTTTATTAATTTCTGTTCTTTATAAATGTTTTCTGTGTTAGATTTGAACTTAGATTGTTCTTATTTTACTGCCCCTTGCAATGAATTATTTTAATATTTACTTGGGGCCAGGAATAGAGCTCAGTAGACTAAGCACCTGCCTGCCAATTCAAGCCCCAGTACCACAAAAGAAAAAAATTATTTGGATTTACTCTTTTTCTGATGTGAGAATTCATCACTATAAACTTTTCTCTTAGGACTGCTTTCATTGTGTTCCATAGATTCCAATGTGTCATATCATCATTATCATTTGATTATAGAAATTGTCTATTTTTTTCTTGATTTCTTCTCAGACTCATTGATTATTCAATAAATTCATTATTATTTAGTTTCTATGTATTTGCATTATTTTTATGGTTTCTTATTTCTAGTTTCATTCCACTACAATCTGATAATATATAAGGAATAATTTTTGCTATTTTTCAATTTTTAATCATGTCTTATGATATAGCATATGGTCTTTGTGCACAATACTTTATATATATATATATATATATATATATATATATATATATATATTTTTTTTTTTTTTTTTTTTTTTTTTTTTTTTTTTTTTTTTTTTTTTTTTTTTTTTTTTTTTTTTTTTTTTTTTTTAGTGGAACCAGGGATTGAACTCAGGCCGTTGCACTTGCCAGGGAAATGCTTATTCCACTGAGCCATCTCCCCAGCCTGCATATGGTCTTGTTCAAAGAAAGTCTTATATACTACTGAGAAGAAACTGTTCTGTTGTTGGCCAAAACACTGTAGATATGTATATTTGTGTGTAGGATTTCTGAGATAGGAACTCACTATGTATTTCAGGCTGCCCTTGAGCTCACTATGTAGTTAAGGCTGGTCTCAAATTCACAGCTATCCTCCTATCTCAGCCTCTAAGTCCTGAGTTTATAGTTGTGTGCTAGTATATATATATATATATATATATATATATATATATATATATATATATATTCCATTTCTAAGGTTTGTTTCAACTCCAATATTTCTTTGTTGATATTTTTGTCAATTTGTCATAGTGGGTATTGAAGTTCCCCATTACAGTTGCTTTGTTGTTTATCTGATTTTTTTTATGTCCACTGTTGTTTATTTTATGAAGTTGGGTGTCTATTTTTTGGTGCACACATGTTCATAATTGTGAGCTCTTCCTGTATAATTGTTCTATTAACAAACATGTAGTGACTGTCTTTGCTTCTTATGATGTTTTTGCTTGGAAATCACTTTGTCTGATATTATAATAGCTATGCCTTTTTACTCAGGTTCACGTTGCATGGAATATTTTCTTCATCTTTGATTATTTTATTTAAAAGAGAATTAAGAAAACATTAAAATAATACAGAATTTCAAAACAAGGTAAGAAATCAACAATGAATGCTGTCTTCAAAGTGGTTGTTCAGATTGCAAGATACAGACATGCAAAATTGATCATGAAAAACTAAGCATTAACTGTTCCTTTCAATAAACCAATAGAAATGAGAAGTATAATTATTATATCTTTCTTCCTTTTTTCTTTTCTTTTCTCCTTCATCCCAGTTGTTATTTCTTTGTGAGGAGTTTCTTTCCCTTCTATGCTAAATATTGTACCTTTTGGATCTTATTTACTTTTTCAGTGTCTTACACTAGGGAGATAATATGTTTATACATGCAGCTCTGTTTTATTTCCATTATAATTATGGTCTTTAGTTGCATCCACTTACCTATGAAAGCCTTCAGTTTTGTTTCTAATATCTTATCACTTTTTAATTCTCTTTAAAATAAAAAAAATAAAATAAAAATTTTAAAAAGCCTTGAAATTTTTTTTTTTTTCTTTTTGAGACAAGGACTCATTATGCAGTTCAGGCTGGCCTTAAACTCACTTTGTAGCTCAGGCTGGTCTCGAACTCAGAACAATCCTCCTGCCTCAGCCTCCCAAATGCTGGGATTACAGGCATGCACCACCAAACCCAGCTAAAAGCCTTGAATTTGTTTTCATAGCTGAGTAATACACTATCATGTAAAGATACATCTTTCTTATCCATTCCTCATTTGATGGACATGTGAATTGTTTCCAAGATTTAGTGATGACAAATTGTGCTGTTATAAACATGGAGGTAAATATACCATCACTGTGATATGATGTATTCAATTCTTCTGGAAAATTCCTAGGAAGGGAATAGCTGAGTCCAATGAGACTTCTAATCCTAGTTTTTTGAGGCATTTGTACACTGATTTTCACAGACTGCCCCATTCGACACTTCCACCAGCAGTGGAGCAGGGTTTCTTTTTCCCCATAGCCTTACCAACATTTGTTATTGGTTGATTTCATGATGACACAGCCATTCTTTCTGGGGCGAAATGGAACCTCAGTGCTGTTTTAATTTGCATTTCTTGAATTACCAATGATGTTGAACATTGTTTTCAAATATTTATTTGCCACTTGTATTTCTTCATCTGAGAAGTGTGTATTCATCTCAGATGCCCATTTTTGGGTCTTTGAATTTAGGGGGCCTGATTTTTTTAAAAAAATCCTTATATGTTCTACTTAGAAGTCCTCTGTCTGAGGGATAGACAGCTAGTTTTTTTTTTCCTAATTTGTGTTTCTTTTGATTGTGTTATTAATCCTTTTGATGAGCAGAAGCTTTTCAGAAAGATGAGAGCCCAGTTGCTGACTCTGAAGTATTTCCCTTGATGTTTGTTTTTTGTTCTGAAACTCTCTGTATACCCCTATGTCTTCAAGATTTTTACCTAATTTCTCTCCCAGTAGATTTAGTGTTTTTGTTTTATTATGTAATTCTTTGCTCCATTTTGACTTTAGTTTAACTCATGATGATAGACATGGAACTAATTTTAGTGTTTGGCATGTGGAAAACATTCCAGCACCATTTTTTTTTAAAAAGAGTTTATTTATTTATTTTTTTGGTGGAACCAGGGATTGAACTCAGGCCCTTGCACTTCCAAAGGAAGCAGTTATTCCACTGAGCCATTTCCCAACTCTCCAGCACCATTTGTTAAAGAGGCTATCTTTCTTCCAGTGAACATGTTTGGCCCCTTTGGCAAAGACAAGGTGGCTGAATGTGTTTGTAGTAGTATCTGCATTTTCTAATCTGTTCCACTGATCCTCAGGTCTTCTTTCTTTCCCCATTTCCATGCTAATTTTATCACAGTAGCTTTGTAGTATAAAAAGTCAGGTATTGTAATGACTCCAGCCTTACCTTTGTTGGCCAGAATTGCCTTCTCTATTCTAGATCTCTACTGGTTCCAGATGAATTTTAGGTATGTTTTCTCTAGATCTGTGAGGTATGCTAGTGGTATTTTGATAAAGATTGCACTGAATTTGAGTAACATTTTGGGGAATATGGCCATTTTCACGATATTGGTTTTTCCTCTCCATGAACAAGGAATTTCTTTTTATTTTCTGAAATTCTCTTTGATCTTTTTTCCAGAGTACTATAATTTTCACAGTATAGATCTTTTACTTCGTGACATTGAATCCAAAATATTTCATTTTTTGGATGTTATTGTGATGGGTGTTTTCCCCTGATTTCTCTTTCAGTGAATTTTTTGTTTTTATATAAGAATGCTATTGATTTTTGAGTGCTGACTTTGCTTCCAGCTATGCTACTGAATTTGGTTATTAAATCTAAAAGTATTTTAGTGGAATTTGGGGGTCTTCAGTCTAGCAAGTGCTAGATCCTTTTTCTATGTTGTCTTGTTATTTTTAAGGTATCTCTGCATAAATGATATTTGAAAGCAATCATATCTTGTAATTCTAATATTTTGTCTTTTTATTCATTGCTTTTGCTTGCTATGCATCCAATATAAATTTTAATCTCCTAGATTTCTCCTTGGAATATTTTCTTGGAGTCCAATTCTTTTTTTTTAGTTTGCTCATTCATGTTTTGTATAGTTTTGCTTAACTCATAGATTTTTATTAGTGTGTTTTTTTAAGCTCCATGATTGTTCTGTTCATTGTTTGTACTATCTGTTTGTTTACATCTCCTGTGAACCTGACAAGCACGTTATTGATTCGTTTCCATGTCTCCTCTGTTATCTTTTTAAATAATTCAGTTGTGTGGTTTCTGTTTTCTTGTCCTTTGAGGACCCTTATGTTAGGTTTAGGGGAGCTGGGAGTGCTGGGAGGTGTGTTGTTGCCTTGCTACCCCATGTTTCTACCATTTTTGTTTTGTTTTGTGTGTAAATTTGTGTCACCTGTAGCTGAAACACTTTGTTGCTTATATGGCCTGTTGGCCTTCTGGCTAAGATCAAGTTCACACTTTGTTGCAAGTGTGGAGATCTCCTTAGTTGTCTGCTTTAGAGATGCACTCAGGGGGGTGACTGACTACAGTCTTTTCCTCTGACCCAAATCAGGTCACTGTTAATTTGGGAGGACTAGAGTATAACTGGCCCAGCACCCAGTTTGCATAAAATGGGCTGCAGTGTTATTAATATCAGAAAGGTAACATGGATATTTGCATCTAGATGAAATCTATTTATAATAGCAACTATGAAACTCTGGGAATATCAAGTATATCAGCAACAGTAATGTCATCTAAGACAAACTGGATATTGACAGGTATATCAGAGAATGAATCTATAATTATAGTATAGATACTAAGATTAATAAACTATTGACAAACAGCAAATATCTACTAAATGTGACAACTATGCTTCCACTAGTGATAGAAAACAATTCAGCAGCAATAATCTAAGTTAACTAATTATAGGAGTTTGTTTCTTTTTTTCTTTCAGTGGAACCGGGCATTGAACTCAGGGCCCTCTGCTTGCCAGGCAAGCACTTATTCCATTGAGCAATCTCCCCGGCCCCAAGTTAACTAATTATAAAAGATTAGTTAAGTTTCCTGGTTATGTCAGTGGTGCCAAACCTGTGACACACAGGCTGCTCCATTACTGGCTTACACTATTACAGATACAGGGTTTGAGAATGAGAGACTGGGAGCCAGGGAGATGGCTCAGTGGAAATAGCGCTTCCCTGGAAAGTGCAAGGGCCTGAGTTCAATCCCCGGTTCCGCAAAAATAAATGAAATAAAATAAAAGAGAATGAGAGGCTGCAAGAAGAAAGATCTGAAAACTAAGCAATGAGTGATGAGACAGAAGAGATAAAAGTAAGACAAATGAGTAGAAGGACATTTATAGAGTTAGACAATGACAGCAGGAAAAGACAAATGAACAAGATAAAAGAAGGGAGAAAAAACAATATAGAGAATAAAAATTAAATGAAAAAAGAAAAGAGAGAGAAAGAAGAAAAACTAAGCAAAGAAAGTGAAGAAAATCCATCAGATTTCAATGAACTAGTGAAGAAGAAAGAGGATAAAGAAAAAGTATCCAGAAACAGAACAAAAAAGTTTCCATTTCTTTTTCAGTTTACAAGAAGTTTATTAGGTCAAAATCTCATCATAAGTTGAAGAGCTTCTGCCCACCACACCTTTTGTACCCATTTATCCATTGATGGAATCTTATATCGCTTCCATATTTTAACTTTTGTGAATGATGGTGCAACAGCTATGGGAGCTCAGATGCCACTTCGACATACTATTCTCATCCCTTATTCACAGTAGTTTGATACTAGGCTTATACAGTAGTTCTATTTTAATTGTTTGAGGAAACTCTACTATTTTCCATACTGGCGGTAGTAATTTACATTTGCATTTTTGAATGAGTGGTTTTCTTACAGGATCCATAGATGTTCAGTGAGGCACAATTTTCTCTGCCTTGCCTTAGGGCCTGTGTGTCCCACAGGCCACCTCTGATCCCAAGGGCCCCTTTGTTGGCCCCAGGCTGTGGCAGTGTTCATGCTGCTCACACCAGGAGATAGGGGAGGCAAACAAACTCAGAGCTCTGCAGGTGCAGGCAGAAGAGTCAGAACTTAATGTGGACACTTTCAGACTCAGCTATTTAGGAACTGGTTGGGACAAGTTGGGCTAGCATTTTGCTGCAGAGTGAAAGCCTGAACATCTGAGAGGGTTTCTTTCTAGCAGATCTCTTTCTGCCCACTGTTGTCTCCTGTGGCAGTCTCTCTCTCCTCAGTCATTGTGGGAGGGAAACACTGGGAGCTCTGAAGCCAAGTTGCTCTTTCATTGTGTGGAGACTCATATTTATTTATTTACTTATGTTTTCATTTTTAAAAGAATATGTAATAGTTTTTAAAAAAAGCATTAGAAATGAGACAAAATTTTACAAAACAAAAGTAGTAGGAATTCAACAATGGTTGCTGTATTGTACAATGTTATCTTCAAATTAGTTGTTTTGGTTACCTAGTATAAACAAGTACAATTGGTTTAAAAAAAAACAACCAAAACAACAAAAAAGTTATAAGAAGTTAAAAAGAAAAAGAAAAATTTGAAGCATTAACTGCTCATTTCAAAAGACCAGCACAGATCGCCAGTTCAATTATCCAAATTATCCTGCATATATACACACATGAATACATCTTTTTCCATTCTTTCTTTTGTCCTTTTCCTCATTTGAGCTTTTACTCTGAACAAATTCTTTCCCTTTCACAGTACGTTTTATCCCTTTCAGATTTTATTTACTCTTTCAGGCCTGAGGCCCAAGCACTCTGGTGATGTAAGCAGGAGCACATGTTGGACTCCATTTTTAGCTGCAGCCTGTTGTGTAGACAGAGGCCCCTTGTAGAAAACCCCCAAACTCCCTCTGTAGTTCACCGCAGCTGTGGGATCCACTAGCATTTCCCCTGGACTTTCCAGCCCTGGGTACTAACCCTCCTTCTAGTGCCCCTCTGCACGTGTTGCAAACTGGGGACAGAGTCCACTTTCTCATTGTGGGTTGTCTCTCCAACTTCTCTATGGCTTCCAATTCTCCTGTCAGTTCCTTCCAATTCCAAGAAATGTTTCTCTCTCTTTTTTTTTTCTTTGTTAAATTATTATTTTAACATATTTTTAGTGTCTCAATTCTGGATCTTAGAAGCTGAATTTTTCTGCAGATTCCCCGTTTCTCTTTAAGACAAAGGGCTCCATTTAAACTTTGAGACTGGGCATGATGGTGCACATCTGTAATCTCAGCTCTTGGAAGGCTGTAAACAGGTGGATCACTATGAGTCTGATCTAGTAGTGAGACCCTGAACACCCTGTAGACCCCTCTCTAAATTACAAAAAAAGAAAGGCTTTGGTGCCAAAGAGTTTTTATTCAGATAGATGGGTGGATGGATGGATGGGTAGATAGATACATAGACAGACAGACAGGTAGGTAGATAGATAGATAGATAATTCCATCCATTTTTTGAAGATAAAGAGCTTATACTTGAACTTTGGAGACAGACAGACATATCCCAGAAAAGGAGAGGTCTGGAGCACTGCTTTGCCCTTGTAGAAATATGTCTACTGACTTGTATCCTTAGCTCATGCCTACAGTACCATAAGGAGTAAAGTTATGAAACTGAAATTATGACTTATAGACATGCCTTATGCTATACTGCACGCTTGGGTGCAGCTGCTACTACTTAAGCCATATCCTTCCCACTTTCAAAAGACTTTTTCTTTTTTTTTTTTTGTTTTTTTTGTTTTATTTTATTTTTTTGCTGGCTCAACCTGCCCTGAGGGCAGGGCTGGTGCAGTGTGTGGTGCCCGGGATCAAACTACAGACCCTTGTGCCTGCCTAAGCCTGCTTAAGCAGATGCTTTAGACTGCTGAGTTATCTTGCCAGCCCTTGAAAGACTTTTAATGAAAACAAAATATCCTCCCTTATCTTTGTCTATGTTCCCACTCATAATGGAGAATGTTTTTCAGTTTTTGTGTAAGGATAGGGCTCAGGATAAGTATTTGTAAAACAGCAGTATGATCTACTTTGTACTGAGGGTTGAATGACCCTGTGCTTAGATTGCACAACTTTTCTGTGGTTCTCCCAGTGATCATCAAAGACAGGACATACAGGAAACTTAGGAAGAGCTGGTTTGATCATAGGAAAAGGTATAGACTATTTGAATTTTGTGGGAATTTGTAGTGCAGAAAGAAAAAGTGACTTGTTTGGAGTTGTTCATCCACTTATAGGCAGAAATAGGGAAAGAACTCTATGTGGCAAAGAGAATTTTAAGGTGGCCATATGACGTTCACCTCTTGCTGCTGCTTCTGGATTTAGGTTTTTTTATTTGTGGCAAAAAATCTCTTCTGGGCCAGACCCTGTGAAGCTCCTCTGGGGGCTACCGGGCCTCATCCCTGGGCATATCTGCTGAGAGCCCAATGAAAGCAAGAATCCAGGTAAGTTAGCATAGCCAGAACCTCCAACTCTGTACCACATTTGATATATGACCAAATTCCTTTTCTCTATCATCTCCTAGATGATATATTACCATCCTGACCAGGATTAGGAAAGATCCTGCTAGGTTTGTTTAAGCAGAATTTCCTTTCACTCTAGTTTTAACTCTTAGTAATTTTTTATCCATTGTTGCATGATATAAATTTCCAGTTTTCCTTGTATTGAGATTTGAGTAAAATCTCTCACCCCTGCTGAAAAAACTCCTTCATAGTAGTCTGCATTCCTGTCCAAATAGATTCTTATTGAATAAAATCTTTCTTCCTGTCTTAGTTTCTTATTTAACCTGTGACCCAGAGAGATTGGGCAAGCAAGTTTGTCATTCCAAGGGCCTTTTAAGAGCAGTTGGTGGCAAATGTCAGAAATGTTTGAAGCGTAGGAAGGACTTCAATTGCTAGCATTTCTCCTTGCAGACATGGGTAGGCCTGTGAAGACCCACAAGAGGCCTTGAGAAGTTGAGAGGGACCATACTGTTGCTCAGTGGCAGCAAAAGAGCAAAAAGGCTTTAGTCCTACAGCTGCAAAGAACTGAGTTTTTGCAGCAATCTGAAAGAGCTAGGAAGAACTGAGCCACTCAATTCAGTCTCAAGGCAGACACTGGTCTGCCTGACCCCAACCAGAAAACTCAACAAGACCCATTTGATTTTTGATCTCCAGAATTATGAGATAATATACAATAGATGAGTATAATTTTAAGAGTTTAGGCTTGTAGGAATTTGTTATACATCAGTAGAAACGTGTCTGTCTATCTGTTAGCAAAATATATTTGAAATGAAAAAAAAATTGAAATTGAACTTCCATCTCACCACAGTGAGAACAGATATTATCAAGAACACAATAAGTAATAAATGCTGGCAAGGATGTTGGGTGGGAGAGTGGGGAAAGGAAGCAAATTACACTGTTGGACATGCAAGATAGACCTGCTTAGGCAAGCTTAGGCAGGCACAGGGGACCGAAATTCCATCCCAGGCACCACATGCTATGCCAGACCCACCCTCAGGGTTTCCTGAGCCACCTTCCCCCAAAACAAACAAACAAAACAAAACAAAAAACTACACCATGGATGGGAATGTAATTTAGTACAGCCATTATGGAAATCAGGATGGAGTTTCCTCCATACCTAAAAATGGAGCTAATTTTTGATCTAGCCATCCTGTCCTGTCCCATCCCTTCACTTTCCTTTTCTTCCCACCCCATCCCACCCCACACTACCCCATCCTTTCCCTTCTCTTCTCTTCCCTTCCCATCCCATTCCATCTGTCTCTTTCCTTCCCACCCAACCCTACCCCACCCCACTGCACCCCATCCCACCCCATCCCACCCTATCCCATTCCATTGAATATACCTGAAGCAATCAGAGTCAGCACACTATAAGAATACTTGCATACACATTTGCATACACTTGCATATACAAAACACCCAAGATGTTGAATCAGTCCACATTTCCATCAACAGATGAATGGAAAAGATAATGGAAAAGATAATGTGGCATGTATTCATGATGGAATATTAGCCATTTGGAAGAATGAAATCCCATCATTTGCAGAAAAATATATGAATCTGGAGAGAGTTATATTGATCAAAATAATCCAGACACATAAAGAAATATTTAGTATGTTTTTCCTAATTTGTTGAATCTAACAAAGATGTCAAGAAAATAGGAGAGAATCTTATTGGACAAGAGGAGGGGAGAAAGGAGGTAAGGATGGGTGATGGGAGGATGGATATTAATAAACTATACACATTGAAAACCCTCCAAAGGTGTGAAGTGTGGAGGGGGAATGAAGGAATAACCAAAGTGTGTTATGCACATGTATGAATCTGCCAAAATCAAACCCATTCATCTGTTTGTTCGTTTTCTTTTTGAGACAGGGTCTCACTATGCAGTTCAGGTTGGCTGGCCTTGAACTCATTTTGTAGCCCAGGCTGGCCTCAAAAACACAAGGATCCTGCTGTCTCAACTTCCTGAGTTTTGGAATTACAGGTGTGTGCCACCATGCCCAGCTTTCATTAATCTGTATGACCAAAGATAAAAGAATAAAAATAATATGGTAGAATCTTTTTCCTTCATGGCATGTTTTTTTTCTTCTTCTTTATGAAATTGATTACATTTGTTGGACAGGCCTGATAACTCAGCTGCCTAAAGCTCCTGCTTGAGCAGAGCGCACCGCTGCGGTTGCATCCCTGGCGTGGCAGGACACGTTGGCCCAGCCCCAGAGCACGCTGAGCTGGTGATTGAGAGCAGGTGTGGCGGCTGCCTGTAATCCCAGCACTTGGGAGGCTGAACACAGGAGAATCACTACGAGTCTGATTTACATAGTAAGACCCTATACACCTTTCCCTAAATTTACAAAAATAAATAAACAATAAATAAATAAAATTAATTACATTTGTTGGCACATTTTAGGTATGTATAAGGATCACATCTTTATAGGGAAATTTTACCTGTATGGTATAACTTGATTATTTCCCCCTTATTCCCCTCCCCTCCCTTCAGCCCTTCTTCCCTTCATTTACAGAAGCTTTGTTTCCATTTTTCCTTCTTTTCTCATCATTTTTTCTTTTCCCTTTCTTTCTTTCCTCTTCCCCTTCTCTACTTCCCCTTCCCATTTGAATGTTTTTGTCCTATTTTGCAGCATTTTGTGGCCTCACTGACTGCAGGACCCTGGTCCTTCTGTTTCCGTTGTGAGGGGTGGAGTGGCTTAGAGGGGGAAGGTGTTTGAGATGCACAGTATTATCTCTGCTGTCACTTTCCTGTCATTTTTATGTGGAGACCAGGACCCAGTATTACAGGTGATGCTTTGTAACAGGATGATTCGTCATGTTGTTTGACTCCGAGTGGCTGTCCATACAGAGTGGAGGACCTGGCCTATTGACAGGTAGAGAAATCAAGGCCTAGCAAAGCAGGTGAGTGGCCCAGAGCCCTGCTGCTGGGAAGTGGCACTGGAGAGCTTCAACCCCTGGCTTTGTGCCAATGGCATGCAGTAGCTTTGTGTCCATCGCTAGGTGTCCCAGTTGGTCAGTTCTGGAGCTGGAAGTCTGAGACCCCCGTGTTGGCAGGGTTGGCTCCTTCTGGGGTGGTGAAGAAAGATGTGTTTTAGACTCTCTTCCTGCTTGTGGTAGTTTGCTGGCAACTATCGCTGCTCCTTGGCCTGCAGAGGTGTCAGCCTGAGTTCTGCTCTTGTGTGCATCGGGCATGCTTTCAGTGTGTCTGCCGCCGAACTGATTTTCTATTTGTATGTGCTCACAGACATAGCTCGTTAATGCTACTCTAAGAACTTCATTCTCACTTGCTTACCTTCTAAGAAGAGCCCCTTTTCAAATAAGCTCATATTTACAGACCCAGGGAGTAAGGACTTAAACACGCTTTAGGGAGATGGACTGCAAGTTATTTTAGATCTCAGAGCTCTAGTTTTTATCTTAATGGCAAGAGGAGCACCTGTGTTTGCAGATGTGCGTGGCCTTGCCCCCTTAATCCTGGACTTGGAGATTGATAGCAGGACTCAAGAGCCCAGCAGAGGGATTAAAACACAAAACCCATGTTTTCTCTTTCTGCCTTTTAAGTCTTACTCTTTCTTATCACGCCAGCCTGTGCATGTAGGCTGGCTCAGCTTCCTCGGATCCTAGAAGGGAGTTGTCAAATCCTCCTGGCCTGCGGCTGCCCCTTGCCCCTGCCTCATGACCCATTCTTGATGTGCTCAGCAGAACTGCCCAGGTCTCCAGCTCCCGCTGGCCTAGTCCCACAGCAGGGAATGGGCTTCAGGGCCTTAATGCATATTCCTTGAAAAGAAGCAGTGCCTCTGCCCAGGCCTGAAGTCAGATAACCCCTGCTGCTGCCACTGCCTTCTCCCTCACTTTTCTAGGGGTGAGCTGATCAGTGGAAATAAACCCTCCCATTTATTCCCTGTGTGCTGCCAGCCAGGCCCTCTTCTAAGGACTCTAATATGTAAGACCTCGCTTTATTTTCATCACTGCTGTTCACGTTTGCACAGTGTCTTGTGGTTTGCAAAGCATTCTTTCATCTGACCTTTGCCAAGTTCCTAGGAGAGTTTAGAGTGGCTTATTTCCACTTTGTGGATGGGCAAGTGACCTGCTGGTGTGGCCCATATGAGGTAGGCACTGCCTGCTAGGATCTTCTGTATGGGGGCGCCCAAAGCCCCCCCAGAGGAGAGTTTTTCCCCACCTAAAGAGGTGGATCTTTGGAACTTTTCTCTCTCTCTCTAAAGCATATTGGATACAGTTAAGAGGTACCACACTGTATCCTGAAATTCACAGCCACACCTCATCCTTGTGATCTCCGGATTAGAGAGGAAAAGCAGAAGCTTACTTTGATACATTCTTGTAAGGGTTCTAGAGTTCCCCAATTCAGTTAGTGCCACATTCTAGATTCCAGGGAAGTCAAGAACCCTAGTGCAGAAGCGATCCCTGCCTGGAGTTTCTTCCCTAAGTCTTTACAATCTATTCTCCTTTGAGAAGTTCAGGAATGGAGACACAGAACCAGGATGGTCTGGGCTCATGGATTAGTAAACAAGTGCTGCACGACAAACACCTCTGACTTAGCACAAGAGGGTAGTGCCCATCTATAATCTCTTAGTTTCTGTGGAGCACAAATCCAGATAAAATTTATCTGGGTGGTTCTGGCTTTAAGGTCTCTCTTGTGGTTGCTGTCGAGTTGTTCTCTGGTGCTGAAGTTCTGTGGGGCTGCAAGATCTGCTTCCAGGTTTCCTCTTTGTATATGTGCTGCCGAATCAAGCACAGGGGGCTCCCAGTTTGGGTGGACTGCTTAGCAGGCCTTCATTTCGCACTGCTGGTGACTGGATTCGTTAGCACACAGGTGACTCCTTCGGCTTCTGGAAAGTCTTCCCAGTGTGGCAGCTGGTTCACTCTGGAGCCAGTGAGATGAGAGGGGACCCAAGATGGATGCTGACTGTTTGGCTCTAAGTCACAAGGAATGAGGGGAGAGCAAAGAGTTTGGAGCGTGGAGCCTGGACCGAGGCTAGATGGGAAAAGAAGCCACCAGATGCAACGTGACGTCAACTGAGCTACCGACAGAATCTGGCGAGGCAGCACACGCTGAAAGGGCAAGGCAACCTCCAAGGACTCCTTGACACAGTAGTTATCTGACTGCATCTTGAACAGGCGGCCTTTCACACTCAGAGCCGAAAACGAGTAGGGAGAAAACATATGCAATGTATTTGCTCCATATTTGACCTGGTGCCCTTAATCTTCAAGCTGTCGAAGCAACCAACAACGTGGTGGGCAGGAGAGAAGTGCGGCCTTGGCATGTGCCGCTGCAGGAGCAGTCCCGCATGCTCCTAAGTCAGTTCGAGAGTGCCACGGAGGGTCGGCCCCTTCCATGTGGAACCCAGCCCTTCTTTCTTCCCCATTTCCTGCAACTGAAATCTTTCTTCTGGGTTTGAATTACTGAGGCTAATGTCAATTTCTTTTCTTTTCTTTCTTTCTTTTTTTTTTTTTTTTGTAATTTTGGGAGTGTATTTTTTCTTCTATTCTTTTTTTTCAATGCATTTAGGAGAGGGTCTACAGGGTTTCATTATACAGATCAGACTCTTAGTGATTCTCCTGTCTTCAGCCTCCCGAGTGTTGGGATTTCACGTGTGTGCCACAAATTGCCCTCTCAGTGCTCCCCCCAGCCACTTTACTGTGTCTAAGTGCTTTAGTCCACTGAGCTACCTGGCTGGCCCTCTCTCATACTCATTCATATCCACACATAACTCTGTATGGTTACGGGGTACAGTGTATCACTCTGATACCTATAAACACTGTAGCAGATCAAATCGGTGTAATTAACATATCACTTCAAACACTTTCCATTTCTTTGTAGGGAAACATTCAAAATCTTCTAATTATTATGAAATAACTATTCATTAACTAAATCCTATTGGGCAAAAGTTAGAAAAGAAAGTATGACCACAGTGCAAAAACTTGACTCACAACAAAATCTCTAATAGCTTAAGTGAGAGTGTATTTTTATAAACACACAAGCTTTAGCCAAATACAAATGGCTGAGCTTCAGCCAGTCTCAGGCTCCAATGGACAAGACCACATTAAAGGCAATGGCTCACTGTAACTAATTAAGCTGCTTCTATACTTTATGCCTGTGTTCGGTTACAGGACCCTGCTGCGACACAGCCCAGCTCTCTGAACTTGTTTGTAGAATGCTGCCTGATTCACTAATTGCTCTTTGCTCAAACTGTTACATATTTTTTTCAAATTGTTAATTTGCCTGAGGTTTAAAAAAAAAGGTAAGTGCACCACAGTTATCAAAAATGTAAAACACAACCACATTCTTTTTCAGAATCACTAGAGGTAGAGGATAAGACTATCTTTTTTATGCTTTGGAATCTTTTCCAGCAAAGGGGAGAAATCAAAACTAAATAACTCATTATATTATCCTTCCGTTGATTCCTTACACTGTGTACCTGGCATGGTAGTCCACTCTTATTTACAAGGAAATCAAAGCTCCGAGGGATTGAACAACCAGTTCTCGGTAAGAGGCAAAGTCAGAATTTGAACTCAGTTGTTTGAATTCTGTGAAATAGTTCTCACTGGATTGCTTTGATGAGACTGGTTTAGCAAGGTCAAGTGGCTTTCCCAAGGACCAGAGCTAAGATGGGGCTGGAGCCCAGAGGAGGCTGGAAGGCCCTTGGAAGACCTTCTTCCTTCAGTCTCCAGGGCCAATAGCGAGTGCCAGGCTCTGTGTGCTCCTTCCTCCTTCCAATGACACCTTGTTATTTCAAGACCTTTTCACCAGCTCCCTGACTCCATCAGCAGCTGTGGTGAGGCACAGGCAGGACAGCATGTCCCTTCTTCTTTCCACATATACACCTTGCCACCTGCCACCTGCTCTTAGGCCTGTAGGACCATCTCATTGATTCTTCATGTGTTTAAAACACTCATTGTAGGGAGGCCTAGGACTTCTAGTCACACAGCTCCAGACTTTTATTCTGATATTGCCTTTAGTTCTCTCTCTCTGTCTTTGTCTCTGTCTCTCTGCCTCTGTCTCTGTCTCTATCTCTGTCTCTCTCTCTCTCTGGTGTCAGAAATTGAACTCAGGACCATGCCAGTCAGGTGATATACCCCTGAGCTATATCTCTGGCCTTCACATTGTCTTTGTTCTAACATCTACCCTTCCAAAATTCTTCCACTGGAATTTTATAGTCCTTCAAACCCAGTATCAATCATCAGGCCTCACCCCTGTGCTCTTCCCCTTTCCTTTGAATGTTGAATATTCTCCACTGCCATGTGGGACTATTCTATGCATGGCAGAAGAGGTAGCATCCTTGGCCCACCTGACCACTAAATGCCACTTCTATTTCCTGGTGAAATGAAGACAAGCCTATCTGCTAATTAGTGCTGCACTTAGAGTGCTCCTTCCTGGAGAGTGATAGTTGTTTTCTGCCCAGAGGCCCTTGTAATGCACTGGATGTCCTGCTGACTCCTGACTGCTGCTTTCAGACCATTTTGCTGCCCTTTTCCAAATTAACTTTGAATTGTGAGTCATCAGGCCCTTTTCTCTCTTATCAAAGTCATGTACAGACTTCCATATCCTCCCTTGGGTCCTGAGGAGTAGGACCTGGCTTCTTGCCAACTTCAGCATTCCCACCACTCTGTCTCGGACACTTAATGTCTGTGTAGATGTATGTCTAGCTCCTTTCCTTTCCTCACCTTCCTGTCTTCTACCTTACTTCCAGCCCTTGCTAACATGGCTTGACTCTAGATCATTCAGGGTGAGCAACCACTCCATAAAATCAATTTCACATGTTCCCTTTTGAACATTATCTGTGTTTATGCAGCATTCTCTGTAGTGTCTTAAATTCAATAGTTCTTTGACCTGCAGTCAAAGTACCTATGTTCTATTAATCCTTCTCCATCTCTTTACTGCTCCACATCCCACAGAGACCTCCTCATCACTCCTAGATGCACGGGGCAACAGGCTCCCTAGTAAAAGGGACCAGTTTTCATCTTGTGGGGCTGTTCTGTGGCTTCACAGATCTTCCCTTAGGCATCAGCACTTGGCTTTTGTTCTTCTCCAAAATACCGACAGGGTTTCACTCTTACTTTGAGGTCTTGTTTCTGTTTCACACTCAGAGCAAGACCCACTCTGATGTAATTAGATTAAATTGTAATTCATACCAATATTGTTATCACCTATTATTCTTTCCTCCTTCATTGTACTCATTGCTAAGTTACTATATATTCTCCTTTTAGTTCATTCTGGAATGGAAGCTTTGTGATGGCAGGACATTCTGTTTACTATAACCAGTGCCTAGAACAGTGTTTGTCATACTCATGGTTGTCCATCAGTGTTTGTTGAGTGAAAGCAAAGTACCAGTGCTGCATTCTGAACCAGACTCAACTGGCCTGGTGTGCTCCTTCCTCCCTCCAATGACCCCTTGTTATTTCAGGATGAACTGCAGATGTCAGTGAGGGCACCATAGAATTCAGGGCTTCTCTGGGAGTGTCAACTGGAACACAAGGAGAAACTCTACAAGTATCTCAAGCAATGTATTAATGATGGCAATACAGTATCAATTCAAATTTTGTAAAACACTGAAAATTCAGGTATATTCTTGAAAACAAGAAGGCACAGAGCCTCCCTCCCCCTTTCAGCTTTTCTAAGCTCTTTCTTTCCTACTTCCCCATTTGAATTTCTTTCTTGCACTCTTCTCTGAATCTTTCAAATTTCCCACACTCCCACTCTTCCTTTTCTGCCTCTCATTTCTTTGACCCCTTTTTTTTCCTCTCTGCAGCTTCTTAAAAGAACAAAGCAAATTATTTTTTGGAAAGAATTTTTAATTTCCAAGATATAAGAGAGTGAAATTGTCTCCTTCCATAGGACTCCTTTGAGCATCTCACAGTTTAATGAAATAAATGGCCCAGAGGATGCTGTGGTACGTGGGGTCAGGCATGGTTCTGTCCATGTCTGGGTTCTCTGTCTTCTTCACAGTATGGACTCTGCAACTGCAGAGCAGGGCAAACGTGTCACTGCCCCCATGGTGCCTGCTACATATGAAACAGCAGTAAATGACAGATGTGCCTAGACATTCAGCAAAATGAAGGAACAAGAGAGAAGCCTTTTCAAGCAGTGAATCTTGTAGATGGCACAGAAACAGAGTCCCCTTCCTGAACACCAAATTTTGATTTCTGTGGTTCAATTGGCCTGGTGGAGCCTGGCAGAGAAATTCTTCTCTCCCCTCCCAATAAATCAGCCTCTGACAGCTGCAAGTGGTGCAAGCAGGGACAGTTCTGACATCAGGATTCCCAGCCCCTCAAAGGGAAGCAGCACTGTGCAAGAAGGGGGCTTCATGAATAACAACACCTGTGCTCAGCCCTGCTGCAGTACTGTCTACCTTGGAAAAGTTGACAGGATTTCATACTTTGTGCTTTCTGCTGCCAAGTGGAAATACTAACAATCTCTACATCACGAGGCTGACATATCACTTCATAGTAATGATGGGGACAAGTGTGACTTTGGACGCTGTGTGCCAGACCTGTTGCTAAGCTCATTCATTTGCAGAAATGTGCTGTGCAAACAATGCGCATATGATGCATCTTAAATGTCACCTTTACCCACCGCTGTGCTGGATGGGATATGGGCGCTCAAGACCCATGAACATTTCAGGTCCATTTCCTCTCGTGAGATGGACAAGTTTCAGTTTCCTTGAAGTCCTCAGGAAGAAAAAAGTATGCATCAGGATGGGTTCATTTGTGGACATAAAAAGAAATAACTCCCAAGTTTCAGTTCCTCTCCTTCACAAGGGCTTATTTCTCTGGTACACACTGCGTGGAAGGTCATCTTGACATCTGTTTCCACCATTACGAGAAACCACAAACCACAAAAACCAGGAGAGGAGAACTGAAACAGGGAAGCAGCCACGAAATGCTTCCACTCAGAAGCAGTGTAGTAAGTCCTTGGCTTAGCAATGGAGTCTGTTCTGGGAGAATGTTTGCAAATCAGATCATTTGTAGTATGAAGAGGTGAGTCTTATACAGTACACATGTGAAAGTTTAGAACTCAAATGTTCATAGGTCAGGGACCTGTGGTATATGTTTTTGATTAGCATGTGCTTGGCTAAAGCAAGCCATGTAGCCATGTAGCACTTGCAAGTGGTGGCCAAGTATTATCTACCAAGCCCATATTCCAGAAGGACTAAAGTATCTATGAGTGACCTAATGGCTGTGAACTTGATGACCACCTCAGAAGCACAGGTCATGGATGGTGGAATCACTGACATTCTGTCTGTCCTGCCCTCCCATGAGTAAGCGCTATCATAAACTGGGTATCCACTACCAGAATGTGGTTGGTACTGTGTCAAGTACGTATTTTGCATTCATATATCAGGTAATTGTCCCCAAAAGGTCAAATACCTCCATAAGCTAATGTGGAAACCAGAGGTCAAGAATGTTCACCTACTAAAAGTTACTAGATATTGAGGATGGCATAAAAACATCCCATACAGATTGCCTGGATTTACAGAAGAATCTTCAAAAAAGCACAGCAGACTAGAAAGCCAGATTCCCAGACCTTCTTTCTTAAAGCCTAAGCACCAGTCAGGGTGGCAAATAAATCTTTCAAGCCAAGTCTGAAAGATTCATGCTGTTTTCTTGAGATCTGTGATGAACAACAGCACTAGGGATGAAGGAAAAGATGGCAGCATGGGAAAGAAGGACACCTGTGGGCATTCTCTTCCATTTCCTGGGCTTTGGTTATATCACCTGCAAAGCAAGGCGACTGCTTATGTTCGTCTGGGTGATGGTGGGAACCTGGCCAGGGTGACTTCTCAGTGTCCTCAGAGGGCAGCAGAACTTCTGTTCCTAGTTATACATAGTCCAACTGACTGTACACAAAGCATGCATTTATGAAAATCCTTCTGTATGTGCAGGATGGGGTTGAATAAGAAAGCTCAAGAGACAGACTAATTGAAAACTGCTCCTTAAGAGCACTGAAGAGGAAGACCTGGACAGGAAGGAGAAAGTCTTTTGGTACTTAGAGTGTCGACCACCAGTGACCTACCAACCACCTGTGGGCTGGGAAGCCTCTTATCTCTAAGGTTCAGCCTGGTGTGATATAGTAGGGAGCAGTGATCCTCAGACAAACAAATGCCATCCTTTTGGTGGCAATTTGGGAAATAAAAAGAAGTTTTTTTTTCTTAAAATATAGAAGTATGTTAATCAGCATCTCATTGGGAAATGGATGATGCATTTATTTAATGGAAGATATTTTATTTTATATTATTTATTTATTTTATGTGGTACCAGGGATTGAATCAGGATCTTGCACTTGCAAAACAAGTCCTTATTCTACTGAACTATCTCCTCAGCTCCCATGGAAGATATTTTAATAAAGGCCCTGTTTACAGAACTGTAGTTTGGACAAAGAAAACCCAAAAGGGGTGGTAAGATATTCAAGGGCAGGGAGAGACCACTGCAACTCCTAGGCCCAAAGGGCCAAAGAGAGGAAAAAAGTGTTGGCAAGTCTGTTGATGCTGTGCCCCAAGTGCGCAGTTCAACTGAGCCGTGGCTGTGGGAACACAACCGCTACTTCTGCCAATGCCAGGAGATGACGATGGGGAGAAGACGTCTAGACTCTCCTAGTCTGCAGGTGTCCTGCCCACCCTGCCAGAATGCTAAGAGCCCGCGTGGTACTGACAGGAGGGATGGACTCCTTGGGCCAAGCAGCCAGGCAGCGAAGCTAAAATAGGTGGAGAAGGCCCGGCACACAGGGACAGACAGAGAAAGCAGAACACAAAATTCACACTGGTCTTAGGGAAGGCATATCAGAGCACAGAGACAGAAAGGAGCACTGCTGTATAAGGACCACATTCTTCTTGATTTAAGGGCTCAGGGCATCAGCCAAGGAGAAAGCAATTTCAAAATTCCTCCAGCTCAACAGACTTTAAACTTACTTTCTTATAGCTAGAATCTTTGGAAGCTGGGTGTAGTGGTGCAGGCCTGTAATTCCAGAACTCCAGACCAGTCTAGGATACCAAGTGAGCTTAAGGCCAACCTGAACTACGTAATGAGACCGTGTCTCAAAAAGGCAGGAAAAAAAATCTTTGGAAACATGTTTTATTTTTTCTTTTCAATAGGTGATAATCTAATGTGTTCCCTTAATTTTAAGGAAAAGGTTTTTGTGGAAATCTCACTTTTTTCTCCTTAAACCAGAAGTAAAGCAAGAGTAGCACTTTTAGTGGATCAGAAGTCTAAGGAGATGTGTATGACCATAGCTGGCACAGGTGAAGGAGCCTGGATATCTCCAGGGCAAAGCTGAGATCCACTCGAGTGGAGCACATTGACTCGGAGCTTTTTGCCCTCTTTCCTATTTAGCAAAGCAGGCCATTCTGGCTCACCAATCAGGCCAACCACACTGATGTTCAATCCGCACACGTGTTGGCCTGAAAATCCATCTTGGTTTCAGGCAGCACAGCAAGATAGTTATTTTCTCCTCTTTCCCTTGTTCTACTTTCCCTGGAAAAGACAAGCACTGCTCAGAAGCTGATGCCTCCATGAGGGCAGGAGAAAGGCCTGTGTGATAACTTCCAGCCACCTAGGCATGTTTAAAGTTAAAACACAATGTATTAAAATTAAAGTCAACACAAATTCCTTCCTGAGTCATACCTTCTGCATTTCAAGCTCTCAGCAGCTACACATGGTTTGCAACATATTGTGCACAATGTCCCCACCACTCCAGAAAGTTCTTTCAGAGGTCAGATTCAAAAACTGTCCTCCAAGGGGATACAAAGGAAAGACCATTCTGAATTTGTATATACAGAACAGTTAGGATAAATATATGGCTACTTTTGCATAATTCTATGGGAAGAAATATTTGCAGTAATAGTGTTTGGACAGGATATCCTGTCTGCTTCTTGTACTATGGATAACCACTAGGAAGATAACAATGTAAAAAGTATTAGTTATTGAAACTGTCTTATAAATCAGCTTTTTTAAAAAAAAAGATAGCTATACAGCTGCATTCTCTTAATTCAATGAATAGAGGCATCTGCTCTAATAGTGTTTTTAAATAGAATATCATATCTGCACCTTGTACAACAAATAACCACTAAGAAAACAAAATGCATGCATTAATTATAAAATCTGTTCTAATTTGATTCAAAACTGTCTCATTGCTATTTGTTCTTCAATTAAATTATTGAGAAAAAAAAAACTGTCCCCATCCCTCTGCGTCCTCCCCTCAATTGCAAGGGACTCTGGGACTGCATAGTTCTTTCCTTTCTATATATTTGGTGCAGGGTCTCACTACACAGACTTGTAGAGATCCTCCCATTTTCAGCCTCCCCAGCTGTGGGATTAGAGGCCCGTGCCACCACACCCAGTCTCAGCAGCAGGCTCAGCCTGCCCTTGGGCGGGGCCAACATGGCATGTGATGCTGAGGATCGAGTCCTGGTCCTTGTGCTTTCCAGGCAGGCACTTGTCGGTTGACCTACCTCATCAGCCCTTGCACAATTTTATTTTGCAGCCAAAAAAACCCAAAAAACAAAAAAACAAAAAAAAAACAAAGAAAGCAAAAAACACCTCAAAAGAACAAAACAAAAAACAAACAAACAAAAACCCATATAATGATAATGAAGACAATGACACTGACATTTATTCAGGACTTAAGATGGCCACATGGTGTGCTACTGGTTTTTAATTTACATCACACCAATTAATTAACACAATCATGATGAAACACTACCTTCATTTTTATTTTAAGAAGTTCACTGAAATTATAAGCACATCATGGTCAGGCTGAAGCTGCCAATATTCAGCTGTTTTTGATGGAAATGGCAATTCCGTATGGTTCACCATCAGAGGAAGTGGCAGAACCAGGCTTGACATCTGCTGAGCCTGTACGTGACGCACCTCCTTGAAACTTAGTGCAGAGGGAAATGCAAGGATTACATGAAACAGTATTGGTCTGTGCCTGGTGCCCAGTGATGCTCTTCAAATACTTTTTGTCTGAGCTCTATTCTGTCAGTCCTAATCCCTAAGGAGTCTGTGCACAGCTGTCTGAGCAGATGTAGCCAGAGAGTGGGAGGAGCATTTACTAGATGCTAAGCAGGAGCCTGGAAAATCCATTTTTGTCCTTAAGACCTCTCTCAACGCTCCCCACCTGTCCCTACTCTTTTCTCTTAAGGACTCTGCTCTTCAGGGTTGGTCTGGAGCATTATTCTCTGCTTCCTCCATCGGGAGTAGGTCATGAACTGTGGCTCTTCTAGAGGCTGTGCTCCGCAGCAGCCCCCGTAGGTGGACTTCATCAACAAAGCCCTCACTGGGATACCAAAGGAGGAGCACAGAGGCAGGGATCCGTGGAAGGGCAGTGGCCGAACTGAGCGTGTCAGGGGGTGATACAAGCTGTGCATGGGACCCCTGCACGTGGCAACTGCATTTGCATAACTGTGTCAGCCAGGGACACAATCCTTGCCAACTCTACATCCTCTTTCCTCTGGAAAGAGGGAAGAGAAGTCTTTCTTGGCTGGGGAACTGCTGTTAGGGTGGAGTTGTTAGGGCTTGGAGGCAATTTTCATCCATTCAGGGAGGAAACTTGGTCTCTCAGAGGCAACAGTATGGCACTGGTAGGGTTAGCCAAGGAAAATATAGGTCACGCAGCCCATCAGGTCAGCAACAATAGTTAGCAAAAGTAATGCCACTCAATATGTGGGCCATGTTTCTATTAAAATGATTTGTTACTTATGTGGAATTAAAATTTACCCATACTGTGGTTTGAATAGTCTCCAAAATCAACGTATTGCAATGTGGTGGTACTAAGAAGTGGGGCATGCAAGAGGCGACTGGACCACAAAGCTCCCCCCATGTGAATGTAATCAAGGTCTTTACAAAAGAGCTTTTGCCTGGGGCTTGGTGAGTCTGTCCTCCACCATGTGGGGGTACAATGTTCTCCTCTGGACAAGGCAAAAGTAAGGCCCCATCTTGGAAGGAGCCCTCACTCAACAACCAAAACGCCCCCAGCCTCTTGATCTTGGTTGTCTCAGCTTCTAGAATTGTAAGAAATAGACTTCTGTTCTCAATTATTCAGTCTAGGACAGGCCAAATAGCTCAGAGCATTAAAGTGCCTGCAAGCAGGCTCAGGGGTCGAGGATTTGATCCCCAGGGTTGCTGTGCATGTTGGCCCTGCCCCAGGGGCAGTGCCCCAGGGGCACGCTGAGATGGCAATTAAGACTGGGTGTGCTGGCATGTGCTTGTAATCCCAGGTCTTGCAAAGCTATAAACAGATGGACCACTATGCATCTAGTAGCGAAACCCTGAATACTCTGTAGACCTTCCCTAAAATACAGAAAAAAAAAAAATTCAGTCTGCTGTATGCTGATGTAGCAGCACAAGACATGTTAAAAAGCCTCTGCATCTTGTTCCTTCCTCAGTACCTATAGCAGTAAAGCTCTGTCCTCTTTCTGACAGCAGGTGGGGGCAGGGAGGGAGAGAGAATGGCCAACATCCTGTGGGCACTGGTTTCTCAACTCAAGGACAACAGGGGGCTTACAGCAGGGTTTAGAGCAATTGCTCAGAAATCAGATTCTTATCCTCCCTTCTGTGAAAAAGGATAGGGAAAGGGAGCCTGGAAAGTAAGGAGTAAGAAGCAAGGAGTTAACACACTTAGGCGTGCTTCATAGGTCAGGTTGGGACTTCTATGTTAAGTCTAGACCAAAGTTTATCCACTTCATTATCACTGAGAGTTTGAATCAGATAGTTGACTGTCGGGGATGGGCTCTATCCCATGCACTGGAATATGGTGGGCAGGATCCCAGGCCTCTATCTCCTAGAGACCACAAGCATCCCCGATCCTCTTCCATAGTAGTAACAGTTTAACCCACCTTGAGGCATTGCTAAACAGTACCAAATGGGAGCAAAACTGCCTTTGGTTGAGAACCACTGGTCTAGAGAACCTGTTAGTACTCATCTGAGCAATGTTAACAGCTATTATTTATTGATAATTCCCAAATAATTCCTCCAATCTACAGACTCACATTACTAAGTACGTTTTATTACCTACATTTTTACCATTGAAGAAGCCCAGACTCAGGTTACAGTGACTTGCCTCAAATCATGTAGCTCATTGATCTGGGATTCTGACTGTGAGGTTGCTCTACTTCCACAGTTGTTGCTGTAACAATCCATCTCTTTAAAAATATGAAAACTTTCCTTACAATGAGGTACGGGGAGTGGCTGAGCTGGAGACAGACCACACATTTGGGGGTAGAGCAAGGCCAGCCCTGAGAACACGATACTCCAGAGCAGAAGCATGGAAACAAGTGGTTGGGACTGGAGCAAGACCAGTCTGGCAAGCATCTGGTATCCGGTCACAGTGCTCCTGCCTGTTAACTGCAGCACAAACAGCTCTGAGACTGTTTCTCTGTCAATGTTCAGCAAAACACAGAGACTTTGTGCTTCTGCCTCTGCACCTTGCTTCCCCACTTTTACTGCATATAAATAAAGATGCAGACTGTAATAGGCTGCTGCAGCATCTCCATCACAGAGATCAGGTTCCAACAGGTCCCAGCTCTCTTTTTAGTGTGTGTCTAGGTTTTCCTTAATCTCCCATCACCCGTTCTCAGGACCCCATTGGTTGCTCAGGTCACAGCAACAAGGAAAACCTCATCAATTCAAGTTCAGAAATGTGCATCAAGCCAGATACCATGAAAAGATAATAGAGAAATTCAATATACTGTACTGCTTTTTTCAAGTTGTCTTCAATATCAGAGTCATCGGTAAGTGAGATTCTCATGCACAATATAGTTAAAAGCAAAATGAAGCATTCTGAGGTTGGACCCAAACAAGCATTTTTAGAAGTACAGATCTGTGAACTGAGTATCTTTTGTGTACGTCTGCTTCATGTGTCCTTCTGAAGCCAGGCATGAAGGAGGAGCTGCAATGAAGCCTTGAAGTTCACAGTGTCCACCAGCCAAATGTCCTTTGAAATATTAGTTCTATTGCCTTTGGATGGGCTATGTAGCACTTCCAGACAAGCACTCCACCATCTTCTTTCTGGCTCTCTGCATGAACTTCACCTTTCCCCTCTCTCTGCGTATGGCTGTGTACTCATAAGCTTTGAGCTTGCTGTAGTAATCAGAGAACTTGTTGTAGAGAATGGAAATTGGCATCCCATTGAGAATAATGCCAAAAGCAATGCAGAGGAAGGCAAAAAGCCTGCCGAGGTGTGTTTCTGGGTACATGTCTCCGTAGCCCACTGTGGAGATGCTCACCTGTGAAGCAAAGCAAGAAGAGGTTGTTAGCACTGTGAGAGTGGAGAAGCAGACAGATGCAAGCAGGGAAACTTCCTCCATCTCTCTGCAGGGGCCTGGGGTGAGAATTGGGGGAGGAACAAAAGTCTTCCTGCAGGGACAGTTTCATGGAAAGAATGAAAGCTGTGCAGCCAAAAGACTGGTTTAAATCTTAATTATAGCTCGTAACTGTCCTTGCATAGAAGATGAGGAAAATAATACCTTCTCGACAGGGTTGTTCTAAATAGTAGTTGAGAAAATGAAAGTTGAGTTCCTGGTATGAAATGTGCTAAATAAATATTAGTCTTTGTCTCCCCATGTCCCCGACACCAAGGTAGAGCCAGCTTTAGGGGCTTCTAGGGCTTGCCAGGCTCATGTGTGTGCTGGAAAGTTCTGGGGTTTAGACCCTGTGAGTCCAAATCTGGCCCTTCTGAGCTGAGAGAACAGGGACCAAACATTCAGACTCTTGCAGATTTGGTATCTTTGACTAAAATACAAGAATGCTAGCAAACCTCCAGGACTCTAACGTAGACTAAAACACAAAAGAATAAAAAGCACACTACATAGTATCAGGCAGGTACAAAGCATTAAGCTCTTCCATTTCTCCCCTTTCCTCTTTAAAAGCAAGACAGTTGTTATCACTTTGGATGAAGCCTTTGACATGATGGCACTTCAATCACCAGTGTCTAGAGATATACACTGTATTGTGTGAAGGGAAGTTATGGTGGAGTGAGGTCTTCCAAAATATGATCACCCTTCATGAAATTCTAATCATTCTTTTCACGCTGCCTTACATTCCCTAGTTGGAAATTTATTTAGGTTAACAAACTTCTGTAAATGTCAGTATCCATGGGATTTTTTAAAAAATGCCTCATGTGTTTCCTTTGGTGTCCAGGAACCGGCTAAGTTACTTACAGTCTTTAAGCAAGGCTGTTGTTCTCACTGTAAACATTTTGCACAACTCTAGGGGGTGCTCACTGCCCTATGGACTTGTGTCATCATTGCCACACTTCTCCAGCAGGTGGCAGTAGTCATACAGTCATCCTAATGACCATACTAAGATAGCTTTTAGCTCAGAAATATAAACATTTTTTGCTTTGATGATGCAAGGATTCCTTGGAACTTACAAGACCTGGTTAACTGATTAGAATGAAATTGAGAAATGAGGCAGCTGGGCAAATCTGGGGGCAATGATAAGTACCACAGCTCCATCTGGCCCATGCAAAGCAATGATGTGCCTTTTGGGGACAGGTGAGACACCAGGCCGCATTGCACCCTCACTGGTGAGACAGACACGCTAAGAGGTGGGCTTCTTTGCCCACAGCGAGGGAATACCAGGTAGCATGCAGGCAAGATGGTAAAAAAGAGGATAAGGACCAGGTACACTGGACTTCCCGTGTCTGAATCAAATTCCTGGTTGTCTGAGTTGGGTGTGTAATCTGAATTCTGTCTGCCTCAATTTCTTTTGACATATGGGGAGAATAGTACTTAAATAGCTCTGACCTAACCGGATGGTTACAGGCACTGAAGGAGAGCCTGGCACAGTACATGAAAGCACTAACATTAGTACATACAGTACATTGGTAAGCAAATGTAGAGGCCTCTGTCCTACAGCTGGTAGCAGCTGACAGAAGGCGAACGAATAACATTCACAAGAAAGTTTGTATATGTTATGGCTATTTGATGCAGGGGGAGTAGAAACAGGCTGCTCCCTACCTTCTGTTGCATGCTTATTGACTGGTAAAGGAGTGCCTGGTGGCTCTGGTAGAGAATCTCTTCCCAATTCCTAGGAAAAATGGTGATAACAAACAATAGAGAGTCTCAATGGCTGCATGCTATGGGCGCTGTCACTGGCTACACCAACAGTCAAAGAACAGGGGTTGATCTCTGTCCAGGTGTGCAACAGAGTAACAGCTTTCATCTGTTACCAACGGCATCACTCAGACCTCAGGTAACCCCCAGTCAGTTTCCTGCAGAAGGCTGAGGAATTTTAATGTAGAGGTCAGTGGTATGAAGGGTAGTTTTAGAAATGAAACATCTGAGAATGTTCAAGGGAGAGACAGGCTTACATGAAACCAACCATTCTAAGCTCCAGGGTGTAGAGGGTAGGAGGAAAAGTGGAAGGAAAAAGGAAGGAAAACAGTTAAGACAAAGTACTTTACACTTTTGCTTAATTCCCACATTGGGTTTGCTTTATCTCTAACCCCAACACTATGTGTGTGTGCGTGTGTGTGTACGTGCGCGCGTGTGTGCGCGTGTGTGCGCGCACGCATGCCTGTGCTGGCAGAACTTTGAAAAGTTGAAAGTAAAGAGAATTGGCCTAAGAAGAGTAAATATTTGATGTACATAATATGCCCTACATGTTTCTGTGTGTCTTGGATCTCTAATTTGAGAAAACCACAATCCCTTGTGTTAGGAGGCTGTGTATGCCTGGTCTCCAAGACTCTGCTGCAAATGGACAGTTCATTTATGTCTTGAGTGTGGATAATTTTTGTGTGTGGGGGGTAATTTGAATCAAGAAATGATCCGTTTCTTGCTCCTTCGCTCTTGAAGCAACTCAGATGTCCTTGGCTTTATGGAACTTTGTTCTCCAGACTGTGTAGGCTGAACTACTTCTCCCTAGATAGGCATTAGCTGCTGCAGGGCCCACGTGACCTAAGCGACCTCACAGAATCCATTCTCACGTTGTCAGGAATTGGGTCAGGAAACATGAGCCAAGCATCTGCTGCCCACCCTGGCATCGAGATAAGCTGCCTGGCTCAGCATTTGCAAGCTAGGAAGTTAGCATTTTATTGAAAACATACAGATTTCCCCTAGCTTCAAGCTTCAAAAGCCAAAGCATGGCCTTCTCCCAGCAGCTCATTCACTAATCAGCTAATCCTGACCTGCCAAACATGAGGACAGGCATCCATCTTCCTCCAGAATCTCAGAATGGCCATATTTGAGGTTCTTGCCCAACAAGGAATGTAGATTTCCTCATAGCTTATGAATCTAGGAATTATCCCAGTGAACAAAATTATTTTTGAGACCAGACGAGATCGGGCGCGTTCAGGGTGGTATGGCCGTAGACTATTTTTGAATAATTAATACACTTTCCAGCCTTCCAAAGAATTAGAGGTTGTGAAGAATGACTTTGCCTAAAATTGTTGTAAGCCTGAATATATGTTACTTTCCAAAGAAGTTAGCTTCAAAGTTTGCTCGGATGTTCCTCATCTAATAACTTAAATTATTAAATGAGTTCTGGGCTGGTGAGGTAGCTTATCTGACTAAAGGCAAGCTTAGGCAAGTGCAGGAACCTTGGTGGATTCCCAGCACCACATGCCACACCAGCCCTGCCCCCAGGGTGGGCTGAGCCAGCCACAGAAACTGAGTGTGGTAACATACACCTGTAATCCCAGCTCTAGGAAGGCTGAAAACAGGAGGACCGCTATGAGTCCGAGCTGTGAAGTGAGACTCTGTAACAACCAAATATACTAAAAACAATAAAAATAAAATAAAATAGAATAACTGAGTTCTGTTCCTGTGGCTAGGTTGTTAAGATGAATTGGTAAGTAAGTGAGAAATTGTTACCAGATTCTGAACAAAGAAATGGTCAAAAGAAACTCCAACTTGATGACTTGGTTTTTATTTGCATAACCTTACATTCAGTACTCTAATGTATAGCAACATAAAGCTACACTGTACAGGACAGTACCCCAAATTACAGCATTGCCACGCATATCCCTGTACTGTAAGCCTGAATGCAGGCTGTAATTTTACATGACATGCCTTGTTTATAGGTCTGAGCGCTAGCTAAACAGGATGTTAAACATGGAACATCTGCACTTCTGCTACTGTGAAAAAAATCATTTTTGTAATTCTTTTGAATTATAATTTGTACAACAGATTCACTGGCAAGACCTTGATGTGAATGGTCATAACCACCTTGAGGGGTAAGCCTAGGTACTAATCTTAAATTCAAGTGTATTTTGACTACTTTAAAATACTGAATGCAACCTCCAAAAGGTAAATACTTAGAACCATTATGAGGGAAAAGATGGACAGGTCTCAGACTCTGAAGGTAACTCCTAAGTGGAATTCAAAGAATGTTTTGATTAGTGAAGCACTGTAGGAATTAGGTCATGGGTGACCACCCTGAACAGAACAATCCTCATCTATGTAACACGTATTTAAGTGGCACTATGAGGAGGAATCAGGAGAGGCTACAATAAAAAGCCAATGCCACAAATGGGTCCATTAGCGTAGTCACAAAAAGGCTCACGGTGCTCATGTCCTCTATGCTCTCTGCTTGTTTGGTTCTTCTCCCTGTCCTATAAGTTCTGTCATGCTCCAGTGAAGGCATATTGGACAACAGGAAGAGCATGCTTTAGCCACACAAAAGGAAACTATTCCAAAATTGAGGCCAAAACATTGTGCTTACTTGCAGATCTTTCCCCAATATAATTCTAATGCTATTTCTGAAAGAACTAGGGGAACTATACCACTTTGGTGCCAGGTATCGGCCCCTGTCTTTGAGTTCTGGGCCTGACATCTTTCTGGAATTCTGTAGCTGAGAATCTTCAGACTTCCTTTCCCAGATTCCCTTATGTGCTGTCCTCTGTGGATGTTCTGCGAAACAGACATGCACTTGGGAGACTGGAAGGTGGGACAGGACAGAAGAGACTCAATTGCTCTCTGTGGTTTTTATCATCTTTCTCTAACAGCCTAGAACTGTGGCTCAAATATTTTTCAGCTCTCCTAGCAGCAATCTCATGCTTGGCATCTTGTGAATCTCTACAACAAGTACAGAGTCTGCCAAAAAATATATATACACACCTCAGGAAAAAAAAAATTAGTATGCTATTCTTTTCAACAGATGGTGCTATCCTTGTACAGGAAACCCTAGAGATGTGATATATCACACCACGACACTGCCCAGCCCTTAGATAAGACATAAAATGCAGGTACAGCCGTCTCAGTGAGCAAGATTACCCAAATTTATTAGTTTAGTTCACTATACTAATAAATGTCTGGAAGCTAATGGCCACCACTTTGAGAACTTCTTGTAATTATAAAGGCTAAAGTAAGCTGAATTAATCTCATTGTATCTCAATAAGTTTAGTATTAAAATATTTATACAAGTTAATCTTTTCCTGAAGTACATGCATATATTTTTTTGGCAGACTCTCTATATAGTAACCCCCACTGTACACTTCTAAATTCTGATAACACAACCTTCTCCTATTTGTTCTCCCAATCTAAAACCAAAAGCTATGGCCTGCTGCTGCTCCTCTTGCTCTTTCAGATCTCTAATACCTAGTATCTATTTCTGCCTTTAAAAAGCTGACCTCATTTTGCATTTGCATTACTGTCTGACTAATTCACCTTCCAAAAGGGTCTCTCCAAACCAATCAATAAAAATAATTTCAGTGATCTTGTGCCAACTATTTGTAAGGAAGTGAAAACCTGCTTTAGGAAAACAAAGCTTGGAGCAAAGCCTCTTGGGCACAATTGTCTGGCATCTCAGCTTTGACAAATTATTTTTTCTGGAGAATTTTTGAAGTAATAAATTCATGCCACAGTTTCCTATTTTGTTTCTACAACTTTAAGTTTTTTTTTTTCCTGAAAGGCTGAGAAGCAAATGTCATGCTGACAGTCCGAGTGCCCTTTATTGCTTAAAAGCACCCACACAGGGGGGCAATGGCTACAGCTTTATCCTAGAACTAATTGTTCTTGTTGAGTTGTAGCCTGCATTTTCCACTCCCAGACAGCAGGGAGAGCTTCCCAGTGACTGGAGCTGCTCCTGGCATGGCCTGCTGCACACACAGAAGCTCTCCTTGGAGAGAATAGCTGATCCTTTTGTATGCTTCAGAGTCTGTCTTCCTTCAGTAGAGAAGAAATCGCTCCTACTTCCATTCTGCCAAAATGAATCGGGAAGCAAAGGTTATTGCTTCCATGAAATAAAGAATATCAATTAGTCAGGTACTGTAACTGCTATTAATTGCAGATGTACTAGATCTTAACATCTTGTATGTTTCTTATTATGTTGGGGCTCACCAATAACCTCTAGCAGATGAGTCAGATGGATCTTTCTCACACCTTAGGCATGAACCTTTGCAGGTATAAGGGTCCATGAGGAATTTGTTTTGCAGCTGTAGGACAATTCATAATAATGAAACTGACTGTATTCCTCTTCAAACCCTGAGTTGAATTATAGAAGAAGGATTTTTATTATTATAATCATGTCAGATTTAGGTTACTTTTCAGAATGTACAAAAATACATAGAATGGATTAAACAATCTGTGTCTCAGATTCTTTAAGGGACCAAGATTCCACAAGGGAAAGAGCTCTAGAGTAGGGAAAGAAAGCAGCAGTCACATTTTGCTTTATTTCCTCTTGAAATCGTCAATTTGTGAATATATGTTTTCTGATGAGTACAATGTATTTGAGCAGTAACATAATAGCACAGTAGAATGATTGTATTATTGGACTTGATTCTTTGTAACTTCCTCTAGTTCCAGCTGTTTGTCATTTAATTTTACAGCGCTTTTTTTTCCTATCACAGGTGGCTGACCTGTCCCACCACCTGACTGAGTTTGGCTTTGTGACTCGCCACCTGTTGAGCAAATCTGAACAGGAGCAATAACAATGCTTGTGCGACAGGGCCTGTCCTTTGCCTCTTCCCCTTTGCCACTGATGTAGACATATGGCTGTTGGACGCTGAGGGACACGTGGTCTCCCCTCATTCTGTGTGCCATCCCACTGACCACCAGACATGAGAATGAATGACCCCTAGTGAGAAGAATCTTCCTCTTCAAACCAGACTAAACTGCCCACTTTTGTACTTATGCAGTAAATGAATACTGAGTTTTAGAATTGTTTTTGATACATGGTTACTGTGTCCATAAATAACTTGTTGATTCACTTATAAGTAACTTATATTTACCTTGGGTTCATGCTCAAATTTGTTAAAAATTTGAGATGTATAATCAGCAGAACCCTTGGAGACCTCTGGATCCAGACTTACTTTTAGGATTTCTATTTCTCAGATGCTCATCTCCTTTCAGTCATGAATATTCAGAAGAGTTTGAAATAATTGAAAGTTTATCTCAATGTCTCCCTCTTCAAGAAGGCTTCTCTGGCTATGTCATCCCAGGATGATTCTACCATCCAAATCACTACCATAGCATCCTACACAAGACACAGAAATATCTGAAATTATTTAGCATCTGTCTCCACTAGAATGTATATTCTGTGAGAGAAAGATCCTTGTCTTTCTTTTTCTATCAGTCTATATCCTTAGCACTTAGCATAATGTTGGCATATGCGAGGTGTTACAGAACTTGAAGAGGAAAAGATTTTTGTAGGTTATATGAGAAAGTTGTAATATTCCACATTATATTACCTTGCGTCTACATTTAAGCACTAAGACATTTTGTCTGTATCACCTTCATGGTAGTCTTTCCTCCTGAGAAGACAAATCCTTAGTCTACTATGCAAGGCAACCGGACAGAAGCACATTGATTAATAATATCAGTTCTGTGGTATAGAGCTATCATGGAATGCTCAAGAAAGGACTTCAACTAGGTTCATAGACTCACTGAGAAAATAATACAAGTTATCAACGATTGATTTAACTCATTATGATTTATACTGGTGTAAATCTCAGAATCAAACGAACTAAGATCCTTTGTAAGGGGCAAGTCTGGAAAATAGGAAAGTTGAAATGTGCAAAACTAGGTGAAAACATGCAAATATTGTCAAAAGATACTGGCATTAAAATAAAGTAAAACTACTTCACAATGTTTCAGACAACAGCTGGGTGATTATAAACTTCTGTTGTAAAATTGATAGAAAACATTGATAGTAAACTATGTCAGTTAACATAAATAGAGAATACTCTGAAAGTCAAACATTACTGCATATTATACATTTACAATGTTAACTAGACCAATAGACAATCACTTTAGGAAATATTTTAAAAATAAAAATCCAATACTAATGATGCAATTCTAATACCAAGTTTTATATTAATATATGAAAGATTTTAAAAGAATTGTGGGTTACTATTATGAACTACTGGACTATATTGGATTATTTTGCTGAATTCACACACCTACAATATTTAAATGGCAATGGAATACCTATGTCTGACAAAACTAAACAAAAAAGGGGATATAAATGAAGGACTATTTTGTATGTGTATATAATAATAGTTAGGATAGATATACAGCTACTTTCTCTTTCTCTCTATTTTTTGGTGGAGCTGGGGATTGAACTCAGGTCCCTGAGCTTGCCAGGAAAGCACTTATTCCCCTGAGCCATCTCCCTGGCCCCCTGTAGCTACTTTCTCTTAATTCAATGAGAAGAAAGGTTTGTACTAGTAGTGCTTGGACAGTATATCATGTCTTCATCTTGAACTATCAAGAACCACTATGAAGTCAACAATATGCAATATGTTAATTATTGAAACTGTCCTACTAATTGGTTTTGAAACTGTCTCATTGCTATTTGTTTCTCAATAAAATTGATTAAAAAAAAGAATTATGCTTTAAGATATATGGATGTATGAAAATTTGAACATGTTATGTCATCAGCATGTAGATTTTTTTTTTTTTTTTGTCTTCCTGCTGTAGTCACCTCCAAAGTCAATGTCATTTGCTAGGGACAAATCGTCTTCCATGAGTCCCATCTGTACACATGGTTTATCTGCTATGGGGATGACCTTTCCTCACTTGGCATATGATCAGAAGGACTACATTCAGCTAGTTCATTCAGAAGAGGCCGGTGTCATTCTGAAATGAAGGAAGTTCACCCGTCCTGCTGTCCATATGAGCTCTCTGCTTCCAAGGGAAGGCAGACTCACTGAACTGTAAAGCCCTGCAAGTCCGCTTCTCCTTTCCCAGATGCAGAAAGGGACAGCGGGGCTGACAGAGTGTGGTTTCACACTTGCTTAGAGCCACAGTTAACTACCGGTAGGTTTGCACTACAGAATTTCGCACCAGACTAGATTTTAGCATCACATGGGTAATGTTCAAAATACCTGAATTCTTTTTATGTTTTCTTAATATCTTGACAGCATTACTATCTACTTTTTTAAAAAGAGCAAACACATCTAATTCTTTCCCATTTATGCCAGTTTATTCACTGACCTGGGAAAACTGTTAGCGTTTATTTGTAGGGATAAAGCTAGCATACCAAGAACACATGTATTTAAGTAAATGGCATAAATTATTATAAAAAGGTAAATATAAAGGGACAAAAGTAACTGATAAAGTAATCAAGCAAATTAAGCAAAGCATGTGAAAGAGCCAAAGTTTGAAAGACAGTGCTGCAGTGAAAAGGGCATGGATTTTGGAGTTGAGTAGATTTACAGTTTAAGCTTGGTTCTGCCACTGGTAGCTGTGTATTTACACTCAACTTCTTGCACCCCATTTCCCTTTGCTATAAAATTAGATAATCTTACCTAGTTCTGAAAGAGCAGAGCTACTTTCAGCTTTAGATTTAATGAGAAGCAGAGACATTGGGATTTCTGTTCACGTCAACACTGCTCAGCCAAATCTCAGCTCCTTCCTTGTATAAACCTATAGTTTCCTTCAAAAAACAGAAGCTACTTCCCCATTTGTCCCTTTTATTTTATTTTATATTTTTAAAACAATGACACCTTGCAGAGTTGAGACGTTTAAATAGATTTATAAGTCATTGAGAATATTGTGTGTTCAATAAATTTTTTTATTTTAAAAATTGTTTTACTTGACCAAGTGGTTATGATGGTGAAGAAGTGGCCCATATCCACGAATCATAGATCTGCCTGAAAACCTGCTTGTGAAGCATTTTACGACTGCATTTGGATTGCAGGATTCTTAGGACCATGTCAGATTTCTTCATTAATCTATAGTGTTTCTGTCTTTCCAACTCCTCAGCCTCCACCCGCATTCAATTGACTGAAGGCAGTGACAGGATGAAAAGAGCAGTGTTGATTTGCAAGAGAGGGGAAAGACCAGGAGATACTAAAGGTTAATACCAAGGAGAGAGAGACAGAGACGGACATAGACAAGGACATGAACAGGGACAGAGACAGAGACAGAGACAGGGACATAGACAGGGACAGGGACAGAGACAGAGACAGGGACATAGATAGGGACACAGGAACAGGAACAGGGACAGAGACAGTGACAGAAATAGTAGCTTCTTTCTCTGGGGCAAGGCAGAGGACGGGAGGGCAAAGCCACAGTACTCACAGCCGCCCACCACCAGGCGTGCAGAATGCTGGTGAAGTTCGTGCCAGGCACGTCGTGCTCCACGGAGTAGACAGCCGCAGAGAAGGCGAAGATGCCTATGGTGATGAAGAGCATCAGGCAGCCCACCTGCTGGTAGCACTGGCACAGCGTGAAGCCGAAGGCGCGCAGCCCCGTGGAGTGGCGCGCCAGCTTGAGGATGCGGAAAATGCGCATGAGGCGCATGACGCGCAGCACCTGGCCCACCTTGCCCACGCGGCCCACCGTCTCCAGGTCGTGCTCGTGCGCCGAGCCCTTGCCCTGCCGCTGCTCCCCGCCCGTGAAGCACTCGAGCAGCAGCTGCAGGTAGAGCGGCAGGATGGCCACCAGGTCCACCAGGTTGAGAGCGCTGCGCGCGAAGCGACGCAGGTCGGGCGTGGAGACGAGGCGCAGCAGGAACTCGAGCGTGAAGAAAGCCACGCACAGCGTCTCCACGTGCTCTAGGATGGGCCGCGGGTCGCCGCCGCCCGCGCCCTGCCCTGCCTGCTGCTGCATCTCCTCCACAGTGTTGAGTGCCAGGGCCACGACGGAAATGAGCACGAATAGGTTGGAGGCCACGCCCATGGCCTTGGCGGCCACGGACGAAAAGGGCTTCTCCATGAGGTTCCAGAGGCGCTGGCGCTGCAGCCGGTAGAAGCGCATGTCGCGGAAGAGCTCCTCGGCCTCCTCGGCCTGCGCCTGGGCGCGCAGCTCGCGCTGGATCTTGAGCTGCTCGCAGAGCTCGTCGCGCCGCTCCTCGAAGCAGATGCGGCAGCAGCGGGGCGTGTACTTGAGCCGCACGCCCCAGTAGCCCAGCTCCTCCAGGAAGCTGCGCGGGCACAGCTCGTCACACACCAGCAGCACCCCCGACGTGTAGAAGTTGTAGACGAGCTGGAATACGGCCGGGTCGCGGTCGAAGAAGTACTCGTCAGGCCCGGCCTCGTAGTCGTCGCAGAGGCCCAGCTGCCGGCTGCGGCTCGTGGAGGTGGCCAGGCGGCCCAGGCGCGTCTTGGGGTAGCCGGCCACGTTGCAGTAGTCCAGCTGGTAGCTGTGGCCGCCCACGTTCACGTTGAGCGTGGACAGCTGGGCTGGAGTGTCCGCGCCCTCGCCGTGTTGGAGGGCGGTGACCTCCTCCGACTGGTTGTCGTCCTCAGCGGAGTCCTCGTCCTTCCACTCCTCCTCCGCATCCTCATCCTCCTCGATGTAGTAGTTGTAGTTGCCCTCGACCCATGGGGTGATGCTGGCCTGGGAGCCAGACAGAGCCCCCGTGGAGCACATGCTCCGGCGTTGTGGCCCGCTACCACTGTGCGGCTCCCCATCGCACTCGGAGAGGCTCCAGCGCCTGGAGCTCCAAGACCGTCTCCTCTCGTTGCTTTGCTTCAGCATGACGGTGGCAGGTGGACTCCGTGCTTGTCGCTGCCCGTGGTTGGAAGGTCCCTCGCCCACTCCCTGGCTCTAGGGGAGGCCCAGTGACATGCAGTGCCCTGCGTCAGAGACACGAGCCTGCATCAGCAGACCAGAGACCCCAGGCATAGCCCTCAGAACCCTTCTTGGCTGGGGGAGCCTGGCCTGAGCTGCTGATCTGAGAACAGCCTGCAGAACACAGTGCGACTAATCTTGCTGATAGCGAAGAAGCGTTAGGGCGGATTGGAGGCCTCTTAGCCCGTTCTCTCTTTCCCCGCCCCTATCTCACAGGAGGATGATTACACGGTCTTAAATCTCCAGATAATCAGAAGGAGGCAGGGATTATGCTAATAAAAATGTCGGTCAACCTTGGCCCTAGGAAGCGCTTAGAGAACTGTGCTGAGATAAAATCAACTGAAGTAGCTATAGCATATGTCTGTGTTTTGGAGCTTAAGGAAGGAGAGAGACTGCAGCCTGGGTCAATCCATCATTCAACAGGGGTGGCAAACAGCATAGAGTGGTGACTTCCTGGCAAGCTGGCTTCCCTCTGAGGGTAACTTGTTTTTTAGGTCCTCCAAGATCATAACCCACCGTCTCCTTTCCATCCACTTGCAGGAACACATTTTCCCACATGGGTTCTTCTCAGCAGCGCTGCTCTGGAGTCCTCAGTTTCCTGAAGTCAATTTCAGTTTCTTTCTCTTAAGAGAGCTATTTCCAAGTACAGTCTCAGGATTGATCAAAAGAGTATGTTGGGGCCTCATGTATGCCACACTTCCTTTGATGAAAAGGGTGTTCATCATCCTTAAAAAAAAACTTTAAAAAATGACTTTTTATGATGGAGAGCACTGTGTCCACATTGGTAAAAGCTAACGTGATAGATGCACTGGTGGGACTCAAGGAGCCCGTGGTTTCATTGGTGATGTAATACGCAAGAACGCCATCAGAACAGGTGAAGTTAAGAGGTGGAGTAGAGAGGAGCCAATGAATGTTTTTGTCAGGGGACAGACTTCGATTCAATTCATTTTGGATAGCTAATATATGTTCGTGATACAAAAAATTCAGAAATGTAAAGACGCATCACAGTAGAAGCTTTCCCTCTCTCCCCCCCCCCCCCCCAGGAACTTTCTAAACACATACAAGCAAAAATCTACCCATGTCTACCCATCCTCTCTGATTCACGCTTATTCACAGATCACAGAATGCTATGTTCTTTTTTATTTATTTTTTTTTACTTATTCTTAAAATGTTTCTTAAAGTTTCTTAGCTTTTCTCTGGTTAACTCTGAGAAGCATTTTTACATCTGAACAGAAATATTTGTCTCCTTTTGAAAAGAAGGTGTGAGAAATGATCTGGTTGTTTTATATCTTTGTTCTCATAAACAATAGAGCAATAAATAACTTTATACATATATTATTCTACATGTATCCAAAGTATATGAAAAATAAGTGTTAAAGGTAGGATTATTAGGTCAAAGATCACATATTTGAAATTTTGATTGATGGATTGATTTTTCCTACCAGAAAAGTTTTAGTAATTTACAATTCTCCATCAATGAATTGAAATGTATTTACACATCTTTTGAACTCTCCTGATTTTATAGGTGAAAGTGGTGTACTAGTTAATCTTAAGACGTAGTTTTTTTAAAACTGTGAAAATTTTTAGAGCAATTATATTTATTTTTGGGGACTGGTATTCATACATTTTGTTCATATTTTTCATTCAGTTGTTGATATTGTCCTATCAATTTATAGGAGAGTTTAATAAATTAGGAAACAAATTTTTCACCTATGATAGAGATTGGAAATACTTTTTCTAATCTTATTATTTGGTAGGATTATCCCAAGTACAATTTTAGTTTTATTATTGCTGGATGCTGTGTCATATTACCGAAGTCTTTTTCATTTCTTCTTTTTTATTTTTTTAACTTATTCTTAAAATGCTTCCTAAAGTTTTATTTTTCAAATTAAAAAAAAAAAAACATGATCACTGGGGAAAAATTTGATGAGAAGAGTGAAGCAGGGACCCAACTCTGTTTTTGAAATTTTTATCCTGATACTCCAACACATTAATTTACTAGGCTGTTTTCTCACTAATGAGTGGGGCTTTTCTGCCATAAGTGGTGTGTAGTTCGGTTTCACTGGTGATGTAACATGCAAAACGGCATCAGAACAGGTGAAGTTAAGAGGCGGAGGTGACAGGGGTTGGGGAGATAGCACAGCAGCATAAGTGCCTGCTTGGCAAGCACAAGGTCCTGAGTTCAATCCCCAGTACAAATAATAATAATAATTATACAAAATAAAATTTTAAAAACATAAAAAATTAAAGTTATGGTGGCAGACAGCCATAGTGGTGGGGTCCACACCTCTGAGCACAACATTCCCTGATGTGTTCAGCTTGCACTAGGCTGATGACAAAGCTTTGTACCAGGCTCAGCCTTTTATTTTGTAAATGCATCTCCAGTGCTGTCCTGTCCACATATACTGTTGATTCTGCTTCTCCAGACACATACTTCACCAGTTTTCTGGTTCACACTTGCTTTGCAGAATGCTTAGTGCTGTCATCACAGTTTTGACACATTGCATGCATTTATTTTTTTATCTTTTCCTTTGGAGCCAATTATCAAAAAAGTATCACATTTTGATTTTTTTATTTCTCCTTTTTTCATCAAAGTGATATGTGACTTCTTACCTAAATTTTCAGCACTTCCACGGTCATTGCACTTCAAAACCACCCAGTTTTAGTAATGTTTGTCAGGTGTCTTAAATCTGAACACAACAGCACAGTATGCAGTAGGCAGCACTATTATACTGCCTTGGTTGACCATGCTTAAATGACTCACTCTCCAAGCACTTATGCTGGTGTGGACATGCTGCTTGGATCTTGCTGAATGGGTCTGTAATTCATCAAGGGGAAAGTATATTAAAGAACTTACACTCCAAAGAAGACCTGCAGGGGTGATAACCAAGACTGGCTGATCTTCAGGCTCTCTCCTGCCATTTACTTCCTGAGACTCAGGGCCTTTTTGCCTAATGTTTTACTTTGCCTTGAACTCTCTTTTCATCTCCCTCAATCCTTATCCTTCCAAAATCAGTTCAGATGAAGTCTTTCTTTCAGTGACTCTTTGCTGAAATGTCCCTGTTTCTCCAAAGTGATCTGGCTTCCCCCTCTAGGTGTTCTCCTCTAAAAGAGTATGTACCACCAGCCACCAGTACATGACACACTTATTTTAACAGAAAGTGACTAAGCCCTTTTCTGTGTGACAGTGGCATAGGAGCAATTTTAAAATGTACAAGAGAATGTTAATGATCATACAATGTTAAGAGTAACTTGAACGCTCAGGTACTATACCCAATTAATGCTTGCGCCAACCCTATAACAGGTGCTACTGGTGTTCCTACTTTATGGGTCAGAAAACAGTGGCACAGAGAAGTTAGGCATCTATCCTACAGTTGCTTACCTAGAATGGCATTATAGTGCTTCATTATTATTTGCTACAAGATTGGTGAAGATGGCATTACATTTTTGCTTTAATTAATTCTAATGGTACATTTGTGTGTTACCAATTAGCTTCCCCTGCCCCAGTGTTTGGGATTGAACTTGAGGCTTTTGCATTGAGCTGTTTCTACAGGAATTTTTAACTTCTTTCTTTTGTGACAGTCTCTTGTTAAGTTCCCCAGGTGGGGTGTGAAGCTACTGCTCAGCTTCCCAAAGTGCTAGACCTATAGGCCTGTGTCACCATGAGTTGCTCCACTAGAATTGTGAAGAGTAAGGGGAATCTTATCTCTGTGGCTCTAGTACCAAGGAAAAATCTAGAATATAGGACATTGAAAAATATTTAATGGCATACAAGATATTTCTGTTTGTTATAGCTGAATGGGAAGACATAGTTCTCTCAAAATTAAAAAAGCTACATTAACGTAGCTTTGAGCCTTACTTTGAAGAAAAACTGGTATGCTTAGAAGAACCATGGTTGCTAGTCCTGCATTTCTTTATTGACTGATTTACCAGTAACATGGCATAGTAAAAAGAATCCTGGAATGTAGGTAGACTGATTTTGCATTCTGGTTTTAAAATTTGGGGCAAATTAATCTGTTTCGTCTCTGGTCATCTATAAAGTGGAGTACTGAAATATTTCCTGCTAATCTGAAAAGAGAATGCTTGCCCATTTTATTTCTATTTGACTACCTCTGCCCAAGCCCTAGAATATAATGACATTTATGAAGGATGGTCATCTTTCCTTCATCTAGGCCCTCCTGCCCCAAATCCTGATTGTATGCCTACAGTGCTTAATTGTATTCATTTTTACGACAGGGAACATTTCTCACCGAAATAATGGTCTCATTCACAATCCACTATTAGAATAAATGTCTATGTTAAGGTAACACTGAGTCGAATTTTCTATGTTGATAGTAATTAAAATTAAATAGTCACATGCAACTAGTGGTTACCATCTGGGCATAATATGTTAAGTATTACATATGTGTCTGGGTGCATAACTTTTAAGAAATACTGAACATTAACTTCTTACTGAAATGAAGTTGCCATCAGAAAATGGCCTACTACTCCCCAGACTAAAAGGGAAAAGGTAATTTTAATAGGACAATCACTGGAGCTGTAGAGTAGGATTGGGGATCCTGAGTCAGTAGAAGACAGGTTTGGAAATGGAGGCATCTCAGAGTAGATTTAGCATAGCTTGGTGCTATGGCCTGGATCCTCCATATCTCCCCAAAGCCTGTGTAGTTAGCCTGGGTTTTGCTCTCAGCTTGGTACTATTGTGAGATGATACTAAAACTTTAAAAACTGAGGTCTAGGGGAAGGTCTGTCAGTCTCTGGTTTGTAGGGATGCCCTTGAAGGGGACTGTGTGACACTGGTTTGTCCCTTTCTCTATTTTGCCCGGGAAGTGAATGGCTAGCTCTACTACACATTTCCCATGATGTCTCACCACAAGGTCAAAGGTCATAGGTCTTCCCAACTGTTCTAAATCTCCAAAACTATGAGCCAAGATAAGCCTTTCCTCCTTCTACAGTGACCATGTCACATATTTTGTTACAGTAATGGAATGCTGAACAATATACTTGGGTTGAAAGTAGTATTTGAAAGGGAGAAACTGGATGGTAGAATAGCAAGGTGTCTAGAAACAAATACTTTTATAAATGTAATGGCTTATGTCTAGATTTCTTCCCAAAGCCTCATGCTCTGATAGGTAGGGCTTTTTGGAAGTGGCAGGACCTAGGATATGTGAATATGGATGAAAGGTGTGATAATTTAGTTAGCCCACTGATTGGTTTAGCACTGTTCTGGGTGTGGATGGTACACCCAAAAGGCTTGTAGCCTGGATGGGATGCAGGGAAGGGGAGGCTTGCTACTGTGCTTCGTTGCGTTCCACCTGCTATGCCATGAACGGTTTCTCCTCTGCGATGCCCCTCTGTCATGCTGCCTTGCCTCGGAACCTGCTTAGGATGGACTGAATCCTGTATAAATTGTGAGCCAAAATAAACCCGTCTTCCTTTAACTTATGGGTTTCAAGCATTTTGTTTCCCAACCTAAGTTTGCAGACCAAAAATTAGAGAAAAAGAAGGGCTGAAAGGATAGCCAACATTTTGGCCCTAGCCTTTTAAGGTCAGTCAGGACTCAGGACATGGGAGAATTTTTAACATCATGGAACTCAGTTGTGCCCCAAATTTTCTGATCAAGGAGATTATGGGGCTACAGAGGATGATGTAGAGTGTGCCTGAGGAGAGTCACATGGAGAGAAAACTTTCTTTCAGGCTTTCACAGAGAGCAAACTGGCCAAGCAATGGCTGTGACTCATCCTCATGGTTGACACTGACAAAGGATTTACAGACTGCAGTGCAGGGTTTCAGGATAAATCCTGAGGGTATTTGAATGTCCTTGTCAGATAAAAAGTTACGTTTCCTGTTGTATATGTCTTGCTTTATCTTGGTCTTAACTATTCAGCAGAAAAGCACAAAATCAAGGTATAAAAAAGCCATATTAATATGCTGAGCTGTGAAAGGCTCAAATCAACAACTTCTGACATTGCCAGTCTTAGGGAAACCCATTACTGTTATGGACTACTGGGCTATATTGGAATATTTTGCTGAATTCACAGACCTACAATATTTAAATGACAATGGAATAGCCATCTCTAACAAAACTAAACAAAAAAGGATATAAACAAATGACCATTTTGTATCTGTATATTCAAAATAGATATATAGCTATTTTCTCTTAATTCAGTGAATAGGAAGATTTGTGCTAATAGTGTTTGTGGACAGGATATCATGTCTGTATCTTATACAATGAATAACCACTACAAAGATAACAGTATGTAATGTATTAATTATTGAAACTGTCCTACAAACAGGTTTTGAAACTATCTCATTGCTATTTGTTTCTCAATAAAATTATTTTTTTCAAAAAAGCATTTTGTTTCTATGATGAAAAAGTAACTGTGACAATAAATTTTTCCAGAGATAATTCTAAAAGTAAAGAGAAGAAGCAGGTCAGGAGGGAGAGTTGAGAGACACACAGTGAGAAAGTG